>JAJHUR010092789.1:0-58544 GCA_027495735.1 Lutjanus campechanus
TTATACAGCTATTTAGGTTTGCAGATATATGTTCATTGTCGATTATCTGTCAACTATTTTCTCAATTAACTGATTAACTATGTGGTCTACAAAATGCCAGAAAATGGTGAAAAATGTCGATCAGTGTTTCCAAAGCCCAAGATGATGTCCTCAAATGTCTTTTGTTGTCAACAACACAAAGATATTCAGTTTACGGTCACAGAAGACTAAACAAACCAGAAAATATTCACTTTAAGACGCTGGGTCAGAGAATTTTGACTTTTTACATTAAAAAATTAATCAATTATTAAAATAATTGGCCATTAATTTAATAGCTAAATAAATAGATAAATCGTTGCTCTAATCATAACATGTCCGTCCACCATTTCTCATGGTATTTGTAGTTTGGAGCAGCAGGGCAGAGAGATGAATGTCAGAGCTCATTGATGGATTACACAGACCCTTTCAGGAAGGACACTTCACTGTGCTCACCATGATGATTAGATAGATGTCCAGTGATACTAGTGCACAGAACAAGAGCAGTGTAATGACTGCACTCACAAGAGGCAGTTTGTTTTACTTCATTGTGTGTGGCGCTGCAGCGATTAGTCAATTAATCGACTGATCGAAAAGAAATTAGTTGCCAACTATTTTGAAAACTGATTAATCATGCAGACACTTTTCAAACAGAAATGTCAAACATTTGCTGCTTTTCTTTTTCATTTATGATAGTAAATTAAGAGTCTTTTGGAGTTGGACATTTGGTTAGACAAAAACAGCAATTTGACAACGTCCCTCTGGAAAACTCTTCACATTTTATAGCCTAAGCAAGTAATTGATTAATAAGAAAATACTTGGCAGATTAATTGATAATGAAAAAAATTCTTAGTTGCTGCCCCAAATGTGTGCATCTAAAATAAAAACTTGTGTTTTTATTAACAGACAAAGATGTTTCCTAGCTGTGACTTTATCTAAACATTGCCATGGGGAAGAGTTTGGACTGAGACACGGGGACATTTGATTGCACAGTGGACGACACAGCCTGGAGGTGAAGACATGGTCATCACCGACAGAAACAGCGGCACCCCTGTACCTAAAAAGGAGGCCCAGAAGAAGACGAGGAGGAAGTCTCGCCCTCATGGCCTGCCCTCTCCGGCGCTCTGCTGTGCCTGCGGCCTCTGCATCATGCTGGCTGGACTCAACATCACCCTGGTGGGAGCGTTCGCCTTCACCACACTGGTGCCTTCTGCCAACCCCCCGATCATCATTGGACCCATCCTCCTGCTGGTGGCCTTCTCCTTTTTCGGGGCCTGTTGCGTGTGCAGCCGCCTTCCCCCTCCCCACAGCTCACGGAGGTCTAAGGTGGGCGGCAGGGGCGCTGGGCTGATGGGACATGGTGGGCTGGCCGGTGGGGCGGCGTTTGAAATAGAGACCAGCGAGCACACGCTGCAGGACACCACAGCCGTGCAGCTCAGCCCCACGTCCTCGCCTGGATCGTCCCAGGCGTCCAGCCCAGAGAAAGAGGCTCCTGATCTGCCCGGCCCCTGCAAGCTCTTCACCATGGAGACCAACGGCCCTTCTTCTGTTTCCGCCACCGCAGTCTACTCAGCCTCCACAGCAGCAGGAGGGGAGGTGAGGCTCAACCTGCCACGTGAAGAGGTGGTCACCTAGCAGCACAGAAACTCTTCCAAGGCCGGAGCGCTGGCAGTGTAAATATCCTTCTGGGTTGAGGGCTTGCTGAGTGTGATTGTGTCCTCTAGTTTACGTGGTGCCATATTTCTGGTAGTGACAAGTCGTCGACAGTATGCTTTTGATTTTCTTGCTGTGCAGCCAACTGGTAATTAGCATGCAAAGTTAATGAAACATCCAAGTATTTGTGGATCATAGGTTTTGGAATTCAAATTCCTACCTCTCTCTCTCTCTCTCTCTCTCTCTCGTGCTGTTTTTCCTACAGGTCTTTGTTCTTAACGTGGGGCATTATGAAGAGTTTTAATGTAGAAATCCAACTAAGTGTCTGAAACCATAAACATTTATCTTTTTCACTGTTACTCTGGTTCATGGAAACCTCAGCTGTCAGCAGTGATTTGAGAGGGCTCGCCCGAAGAATGTGATTGTTGATTTGTTCCTAAAGATTAGAAGTGAAAGGTCATCAGTGAACTGTACAGCTACATCTGCAGTGACATTTGGCATTTTGTGTGCCGTTCTCAGTGCTGAACTTGTTTTGGGGGCATAAAATATTATAGGTCACAGGGGTCCCAAAGCAATATTCTCTTACCTGAGATTAAATTCTTGGCATTTACAGTTCTTCTCAAAAGTAAGTGATTACACACTACTTGTCTACAGCCAATACATTTGTAATAAACAATGGTGCATATGGAACAGTGTGTTACAGAACATTTACATGCAACTGTGTACAATGTTGGATCGTGGAAGCGTTATTCCCATAGTTTGACAAACTTTTGTCATCACACCAACATTAACACTGTGAATATTATGTTTGTCACCATATTTGTTGAAGATAATTGCAACTCAAATCAAGTTTCGGACCCCAGTATGAATAGCGGCAGCATTTGCTGCAGCCAGTGGGGATCCTAATAAACTAAACTGAACAGTTTTAAAGGGATAGTTTGGATTTTTGGAAATGGGGTTGCATGCGGTATTTAGTGTTATCCACAGTAGATGTCAGTCAGCATGTCCCGAGTTTGGAGAAGCAGCAGAGTACCGGTGTAGAAAGCTAAGCAATGTACTGCTGTGGACAGGGTCAGCAGCAAAACATATTTTGGCAACTAGGAAAGGGCAATATTAAATAATAGTTTTTGAAGTGTCCTGGTTATGTTTTGTGCATGTAAGCATCATATCCTGGTGTCAGAAACCTGGATAAGGCCTGATTCTGGTTTTGAGAGAGCTGGATATGATACCTGGAGTATTCTGATAGAAACATGGACGCCATGGCATGTAAACACCTTAACCTGCGTGCGTGCATTCACAAAATATTAACACAATTAGATTTTTGATCAGTAATCATCAGTAATGTGGATACAATGACTAAGTGTGTAAAGACAAGTATTAGAATAGCTAGAAAAGTCTGCTAAGTTCTGAAAAGCACATAACTCTAATGCAGCCTTTAAAACCAGGAAAAGACAACACTTATGACATATCATGATAAAGCGATATCCATATTGCCCAGCCCTACTGGCCACCTTAGGATATTTCATCACTTTACCTGGCCAATTACAAGGTAAAGTGATGGAAAATTGCTGTTACATAAGACAAATATTGCTCTAACCAAACTAGATTCCTTTTGCAAAAACAGCAGCAACTTCTGTGAATCTGAACTAACTTTTTAAAACAGCAAAGTCACATAATAGCACAAACAAACTAACAGATTGAGGCAGCGGTATATCAGCAACTCCTGTGTTCTGTGAGGTAAAATTACTGATTTTTCAAATGAACTCTGGCTGAATAAGAGAGAGTGATATTTGGCTTAGAATTCCTGCCAGAAAAGGCTGTCTGACAGCAAACTAAAGTGGTAAAAATGCTCTAAATATAATGTACACTTAATCTTATATGGATTTTTTTTAGGTGGCTAAAATATGTTTGGCTGCTGACACTGTCCTCAGCAGTACATTGCTTAGCTTTGTACACTGGTACTCCTGCTGCTTCTTCAAACTGGGGGTGTGTGACCACCATCTACTGTAGCTAATACACTGGCTATAGAAAAATACCTCATTAAACCCCTCTTCAAAAAGTCCAAATTATCCCTTTAAGGTCACGTTCCTCATGATATTTTCAGTGATTTATATGCATTGTAATGCAGTTTAGATCGTGATCCAGATGGAATAGGGACTTACCTCACTGTAAGGCATAAAAATGTGTCCTAATGATGATTCTGTCATCATGAATTTGAATTTATTGAACTTGAGTTCATGTTTTACAGATGTGAACATGTGAGTTTCACAGTATCGAATTCTCATTTTGAATGATATGACAAACTTGACCATATTTGGCTACGGTGACCAGATGAGAAAGGGCGAGATTCAGGACTGGGGAGTTGGGGGTGTGACGTCAGAGGGATTAAAATAGAATAATTTAGAAAAACATCAGACTCTAACTTTGATCATTTGCTAATATCATGTAGATCAGTTGCAGATTCTGAGGATGATAGAAATCGCAAGATCACTACACACAGGTGACAGGTGTGTTACAGTCACTTTTCAGCAGATAAGATTGTCATTAAGCTGCAGGAGCTTACAAACACCTTTTAAACATATTTTTGTCACAAACTCCTCCTTCTATCTCTGTTATCTGTTTTAAAACAGGCCGCATGACATCGACAGTCTGTTATCAGTCAATCAGTGCAATAGCAAAAGTGAAACAATTGAAAACACATTAATAATACTCTGACCTATTTTTCAAAAACAAACATGACATTTTTAATATTTAACAGCAGGAGTTAGAGCCTAGAAAAGTGATTAGATCAGAATATCGTTACAAATTTAAATGTTGTCCATATTATCTTTTACTATATGGTTAATTGTTGGGATTCAGGACAACAGCTCATAATGCAGGAATGCCCTGAATTTTTTAGGACATCTGGTCACCTCCACTGGACCTACAGCAGTAAACACAATATGGACAAGCAAAGAAGTCTGACAGAGTTTAGATATTTAGAAAGTATCTGTTCCCCATCACTGTGATGTCTTCTTGTCAGTTATGAACTTGACTGGTCAAATGAGACATTCAAACCCTGATTTCCTTTGAAAGGAAAGTTGCCTTAGACTGAGATATCAGGATCAAACTAATGAGGGCTATAATAAAAGTGCACAACAGCATTTTTCTTCAGAAAGCCTTTGTTTGGCTCTGGATTTCTATTCCATATTGTTCGGAAAGCTTCACCAACTTTTTGTGGATGTAACAAATGCATGCAACCGATTTAAATGTTTCATCTCTGAAGTTTAGCAGGAGCGGCAGGAGAGTGAACACCTGCGTACAGGTAAACAGTCCGGTGACCAGAGCATTCCCTTATACAGTATTAACCTTCGTTATTTGTGATACAGCTCCTCAAAGGGACCAGTTTTTCTGTCAGAGCTCTCTCTCTCTCTTGTGCCAAATCAGAGTGCTGAGCTTGTTTTTGCATGTTCGAAGAACTGACTCATGGAAATGCAAACATCCTGTTGTGAAGTATCGGTGTTACCTGTGTGTTTTAATTTGTGTAGCAGCACAAAAATCTGGAAAATGTAAAGGATAGAATATTTTTGTGAAGATTATAATTTGTTTATTTTAAAAGTAACCGATCCAAATGTGAATCCTTCAAAAAGATACAAATAAAAAGCTCTTTCAGTAGAACATGAGGTTGCTCATTATGTATGCATGGCATGACACCATGTTCTTGCTACATTGCATTTTGTGTCATCATGAAGTGAAATGAATAAAATTGGCCAACTGGATTTGTTGCAAATTAAATTTCAAACAAGTTCAGTGTGATCTTGTAGGATCTTGTTGTTTCTCGGGCCATGATCATCTTGACAAGCACTGTTTATTCCAAGAGAGAGTCCTTAAAGACTCTCACGGCTGTTTGTAGGAGAAGACATAAAAGACATAAAACATAAATGTTTACCCAGATGTTTCAGGAAGAAGGTGTTAGCCTAAAAACAGTTGGCGACTTTATGCTTTAGTGTATCTTTCCAGACCAAACCAGCCTCCTGTACACCTTAGACTCCACAGTGCCACAATTTTTCTCTGAAATAATAGATTTGTCATATGATTTAAAGAATGTCAGAAAACTATTCAACACTGTTTAATGTAAATGACTGGCACACAAAACTTTAAATGTGCATTCTGATAGGAGTTTTAACTTTCACACAAGGCATGCTGGGAAGTCTGCTGCATATGTACTCTAAAAATCATGTTGAATTAACTCATTTTTTACTGAACTGTCTGCAAAACATTTTTTTTGTGTGTGTGTTCAGCAGAACACTGCAACTTCATGAGTACAACGTGAAGATAAAAAACATTGAATACATATTTTTACAACTATGTTTTTCTAGTTAATTTAACTATCAAAATATATGCTAAGTGCACAATGTGTTGATCTTGAACTAGTTAGACTATATCAGCTTCATAAATTTGAGTAAAATTAATGCAAAAATCTAAACTTGTTGACTTAACATGGGAAATTATGTCAATCTCACAATTGCTAAGTGTTTTTGTCAAGTGAACATAAAGTTTTCATGTAATTTTGAGAGTCCTGAACAATTGTGTGGGCACCAAAATATCGAGTCATGGATAAATTGGGGTTTACGGTGAATAATGTAACGTGATAATATAAAACTGCAAATCTTCACGCGTGTACCAGATCCAGTAAAATGTTTGCAACTTTGCCAACAAGCCAATGAAATACTGGCTTCTCTGACAGAAAGGCTACAGCCACCAGGTTCTCCTTTGAAATGTTCAAATCCAGGCTGGAACATGTGTTTTAGTTTCCCATTTATCAGAGTTATCAGAGCGTGTGTATTTTCAGAGCGGTGGGCTTTTGTTTTCACAATAACGGGCTTAACTTTACATTGACAGATAATTGTAAACAGCTGATCAACTTACAGTGTAGGACTTGTTGTAATGTTGCTTTCCTCTTGCACTAGTGTAGCTTCAGTTCCTGCAGCCTGCCTGAGCTTCAGTCCAGGGAGGAGGGGAGGCGGGAAACAACTCATCGTTTACCTCTAATTCACTATTTGGACTGCAGGCCTCATTTGTGAATACTAGGGTCTTACATATTTCTCCTTTAACCGTTCATAAAAATGGTTTCTGATTAATTTTATGTTGTTTTTTTTGTTTGTTTGTTTGGTTTTTTTGTTACAAATCAAATAGTCAAGTTAAATCTATTGTGAAAATCAAAGGCTGGCTGGTTGAAAATCCGGTCTGAACAAGAAATACTCTCCCACCCCTCAACACATCACATCAATGTGGCCTTGAGTGAAGCACTCAACATGCTTACATGTGTTTAAACTTGTTACCACTGGAGGGCGCCAGAGCCCTGTCTATGACTCGCAGAGAAGTTACATAAATGTGGTGTTTCATATGAAGCCAATAGATGTCAGTAGATCATAACAAGCCTCTGTTGGCTATTGTTGATGCTGTCAGAGAATTGATGGTGCAGCAGATCAGGTTTAAGTGAATTTGATGACATTGTAGACTGCACATTGATTATTGGTTTGCAAAATCATTATGAATTGATTGATAGGATTGTGTTCAGGGGCTTGCAAGCTAAACCTGCCAAATGTGTAAGTCACAATCATGTATCTATTAAGATTTCTTATCACTGTTTCAGTTGTGTTGGGAAATCTCAGCTGATAGCACCAATTACATCAAAGTTATGACCGTATCATTTAGAGCAACCACAGTGCTGATAAAGCTCCCTTGCGCTCATGCAGTGGGGAAGGCAGAGATCTGGGGTGCCCTACTTTCTGAGACAGCTCACAAATGACAAAACGGACTCGGGATCTTTTTTTTCTATCAGAGAGGCTCAAAAAACCACTGATGTTCAATTTCACAGTGGAATATTTGATAAAAGTTTAAATTTGGAGTCGCAGTATGAGCTTGAGTCTTGGTAGGCGGTAGAAAATGAAACACTGGGGATTTAGAGGCACTGATTTATAAGAGGATGTTGTGACAGAATAAAAATCCTGCACATATAGAAAAACAATAAGATTTTGACTGACCCACTTTTCTATTCTGCTCCTTACGCTGCCTGTCTGATGCATTTTTACATAAGTTTACAGTAACGATGAGGTAGAAGAGTTTGAAGCAGCAGATGGTGGGTTGAGGCTGGTTACTGCACGAGCCAGGCAGGGAACTCAGCCAAGACACAGAGGCTGTCACATATCTAACGGCAGCATATAACGGGATTCTCTCTGATTAAACCCACACTAGAACTGTTTATATTTTGGAAAAACATGAAAACTACTCAGCCGCTTCCATCTTTCAGCCGCTTCCAGGTTTATGTTGCGTTACACAGAACATTTCCCATGTGGCCACTGTCAAACATGCCTACTTCCTGCATCTTCTGCTTGTTGGCCTTCACCGGAGAGGATCATAAAACATATTAAATGTTTAGCCAGCTGGAGGTTGCAGGATTTATTGCCCTGTGGAGGTGAACAGGTTTGTAGGTAAGCTGCGACCTGAGCAGAATATTTGCATGTTTATGCTCCTGGCGGGCAAAGGTCAGGTCATGGTTTACCGTTGCAGTTAAGCTTACTTGTTGCAAAAAAAAAAGGGACCAAATGGAGGCCACCCTTTTGCCCTTTGAACCTCCATGTCTCCCCATGACCTGAGACTTCTTTTAAAATCCATTTTATAAGTGGAAAAAGCACAAGACCAAAGTCTGCATGCTGTTACAACAGTCAAAACGTCATTTTCTCTTGGCCTTTCCATCCCTTTTAGCAATGGTTGTTTTACAGCTCTACAGTACAAGAATGCAGACTTCCTTATTGCTTAAATAAAGTTACTGGACAGCTTCTTTGGCGCAACTCTTTCATGATAAATGCGCCTTGCATACACACTGTCTTTGACCTGGATTTCTCTTATCACAGCAGCATGCACCCCATGACCGCAAAATGTTGACTTTTGATGTTCCGCAAACAAGAAGAACAGAGAAATATGTTTATTTCTGTCAGAAAATCGAAGTGAAAGTGGACACAGACATGCTGTAAACGAGCAGTAGTAAATGTTGACACTACCATTGTTTGTCTTTTTCATAATACTACTGCATATTTGCATGCTGCAGTCATATTTATTCCAGGAACACTTCGGTATCAGCCTTCTTCGCTCTGCACCCCTGTGTTAGAAAACCACTGACAAGGCTGTTGGTACATCAAATATTATTAGTGTAAAGTCTCTCTTTGTTGACATCTTTGACCAGATTGTAACATTGCTCTTGTTCACACACATTTCAAGCTGCAGTAATGACTGAGACTGATTGGTTGTGATGCTCAGATACTGTGTCAACAACTGGAAAGGTTTGGAAATCAGAGGGGCGGCAGGCATGCACAGCTAACCTCAGATGCAGCAGACGCATGACGAGATACTGCACACTGACAAAACACTGCTGCATCCACACACACACTCACACCTGCAATCTCAAGCATCCCATCCGCTCTAAACCGGAGCGTGGCGGATCCCGACGCTCTGTTCATGTGCTCCTGTGTGTGGATGTGCTTGTGTGTGAGAACATTCTCAGTTGAATGAGTCGGCAGAGGAGGGGGATGGAGGGTGTAATCAAGCTGAAAAGATTAGGGGAAGACGAGCTGCTGAGGATCTATGAGAGCAGACACTGGTTATATAACCCTAACCCAGTTCACTCCGCTTCCAAAGACGGGCTGGGGAGGGACGACAAGGAGGATTTACTGAACTGGGGTGAATCCTTGTGTTTAGACCAAAATGAACCAGGACAGTTGGTTATCTGCATGCACCATCGATTCAAGATGACAATGGGTGTCAAATTCTTATTCAAAGACCGTTTCTCCAGGTCAGCAAAGAGGTTATAGATTGCTTTGTCAGAATGCAAGCACTGACTTATTAAGAGAGGGGAAAAAATTTAATGATTTTGAGTTTTGACTGAGTTTTGACATGATAGAGGCTTAATGCTGAAATGCATCACAGTTGGTTTGTTTTAAGGTTCAACATGACCACACAGTGACAATTAAGTCATTAAACTATTTTAAACGATGGGTCCAAAAGGGCTCTGACAGGATTGTTTGTCAAGGGTCTCTTGTTCCATTCAAAGGTTCCATTAAGAACCCTTTTGGCAGAAAGAGTTCTTCAAGGACAGTTGAAATTCTTGAAGGGTTCTTTGTACCATGATATAAAAGGGTTCTCAGCAGCACTCCCTGGTTGGTTTCTTGATAAAAAAAAACCTTTGTAATTTAAAGGTTTTTTTTGGTAGAACAATCTCAGTGAGCTCTAGATGAAACTCTTGGGATATAAAAAGAGTCTTGGTAGAACCACCTGGGCAGGATCTGGGAGGACCCTTTCACAGATGGTTCTAGATATAACCCTTTATATATGGTTCTAGATAGACCTCTCTGAAAGGGTTCCAAGTGCAACCTTCGTGAAAGTGTCTCCCAGGACCTAAAAAGAGTTCTCCTATGGGGACAAGCCAAAGAACCTTTTATGGTTCTTGCTAGTATCTATTTTTAGAGTGTCCAAAGGGCACCTCAAACAAACTCATTTTGGGTCCAGGGAGCGCTCCTACTCAAACATGTTTTGATTGACTTGTTTACTGCACAAGAAAATGACGAAATCGATTTATTTGTGACCAACTTTATGTCCACCTTTGGTTATTGCTTCATTGCACTGGTGAGTACAACAACATATTTCAGGCCCTCCCTGCAACCCTGCAAGTGTTTACTGCAGATTGTTCACAGAGTACCTTTGAACACATGATTTGATCAGAAAACATATCAAAGTTGGCTCCACTCTGAGTGTAGATAGGGGTGTTTTGGTGTGCCATGCATGGACGGGCCTCGTGACCGGGCTGTTTCTGGCGGTCTCCCTGACATGAGCTGTTTGAGGGCGACACGGAGAAGAAAGCTCCCCACAGATCAGGGGACCAAAGATGCAGCAGATTTTGATCAGGACCATTGAGGGTCCTAATAGTATTGCCGCAGTGCTCTGCATACCAATGGCAGCTGACAATGGGTCCCTCGCCATTCTTAACTCCTCCATTCACCCCTCAGTAAACGGCAGTTTATTCAAGTGGCTGAGCTGTTGCATAACCTCGCTTTTCTCAAGTCTATACGTGGGCCCTGGGAGAAGGAAACATACACAGTGGTATACAGAGAGAGGACCCCAGTGCAGTTCCGGGGAAATATAAAAGCACAAGAAAACAAATAACAGAGTGACCACCAGCCAATTGCAGATTGATGGGAAAGGCATTCAAATCAATCACTCTTTCCTATAACCAGCCATTAACAAAGTCGATCAATGTAGCTTCAGTAAAACACTGTGTGGACAGTTAGGCCTGTTTCTCTTCATGTTTTTGACCTGTTCTGTGGATCATTTTGCATGTGACCCTCTGTTTAACCAAGCAAATCAATAGACAAACCGAAAATAGAACGGTGGTGTTTCAAAATGTAAGGCAGACAACTAGTCAAATATTCAACTTGAGAGTACAACAGGACAAAATAACATTTTGTTTTGAGTGGGCTGTGCAGTAAACCTCATGTGATTTCTAGAAAATTGTGATAATTACATGCCAATCAAGTCAGTTTAGTGTGTACAGTAGGTCTACAGTGTTTTGGGGACTTATTAATTTATATTTGATAAGACAGCTGCATGGTTACAGGCCAAAATGAGCCTGTCTAATACTGTAACGGGATGTCCTGGGGTGCGGAAGGGCTGGTAAACAACATGTGGTACCACTCAATTCCAGCAGAGGCCCCCATTTTTCAAAGAAATACAGGGACAATGAATGAATAACACTTGTCCACAGCAGACTGCTTCAGACCGGTTTCTGTGCTCCACATTTAAGAGTGGCTGTCATCCTCTGAAATTCAGCATTAGACTCAGCTGTCAGCTGTTTCTGTGCCATTATCTTACTGCACCACAGGGACCTGTTGATCATTTATGAACGTCTCGCAAATAACCTCTTATTGTTTTATGTGCAGCAGTTAAACTTACACAAAGGGAACTCCCCTGATATGTTTTTTGCACTAAAGGCAATCTTCTGTCATTACAATGCAGTGCATATAGCTGCTTATTGTGTCGTGCTCCCATCATGCTCTTACGTCTCTTTTTGTGGTCTTGTAATGCTATGATAACAGCCTGACATGTGGGTTATTTCACAGTTGAAAGGGTGAGAGGTAGTTTTGTACTTACCTGTACACTGTCCAGTTCACCACTTAAATATATATTGCATGAAATAATAATGATATGACATGGACATGGTTAAGGACCTATGGGGTAAAATAATATCTTTTATAAATGAACTGTTTAATGTTTCCCTGACCAAGAGCCCAGCCCTATGCATGTTGGGTATAATCACAAGAATACTTTAGATGTACGGTCTCAGTAAATGACAGTGCCAAATGGCCAACAGGATGCAGAATTATTGTGAGACAATGGAAAGTCAGGACCACCTAAACCAAGACCAGATTGAGACCGAGTCAAAACGCAGATTTTGAGAGGTTGATGCAGATGAACTCTTTGTGGTTTAGGTAGCCAGATTTCATTACAGAAGATTCAGCTGACATCTCCCACATTCACTTTCTTGGAATGCCCGTAAAGGAAGGCGGGAAGGTGTGACAACCGTTAGGGGTGACAGCCAGAGACAGTTACAAAATTTTCAGATCAGGAAGGAGTCAAGTTATTGGTTGAACTTGATCCAATCAAAGTAATGATGTTAACAAATATATCAGACAATGCACAGGCAATATAGTGATATCCTTGCATTTGTAGCCTTGCAATAAAATCCTGAGTTTTCTGTCTGAGATCGAGACGAGACTCAGTAAAAATAAAGTAAATTCCAAGACGAGACCAAGATCCCCAAAAAGTGGCCTTGAGATCGGCCTCCAGAACAAGACCAATCTTGAGTACTACAACACTGAACAAGTCAAGCCCATTGTTAATAATATGTGCAAAACTTAAAAACAAAAAAAAGAAGAAAAAAAATTACTTATTTAGTCTTCAAACACACAATCTATAAATTCTGCCACTAGGGGTCTCTCTCACTTAAAACAGTAACAAAAGGTGTAGTTTAATGATGTCGTGAAGTAGAACCATCATAGCTGATGCAAACCTGTCTGACGTTACATTTAGTCACATTTGCCATCTTCCTTCTCTGATGAATCTGACGGATCCTGTTTTCCTGTAAGTTATAGCAACTAGCTAGTGATGTGTTTGAACATTTTGGGAATCATTTGTACACAACTACACAAAGTATATAACATCTGCCTGGCATCTTTAAACAATTTAATGTTGAAATATTATAGCTTTTAAAGTATGCTGAGAAAACTTTTTGATACTGTCGCTTATTAATATTGCCAGTATTATTTACTTAGCTATGGACATATAGGTCGGGATGGGGGATGTTCATTTGTGAAAATGTCCTGACAGATTATGAATAATAATAAAAAAAGGAATACTAATGATATGATCAGTAAGAGGAGATGATTGAGGAATAACTCAATTAAATTAAAGGCCTCAACTCGTCACCCTTAAGAGGCAAGTGTTGCATATCAAGTCTCCTTTAAATAAATAATGACTGATATCCACCACACAACTCTCCACCAACCAACGGCCTGAAAGTCCTTTTCTGTCCTGGAAGAAAAGGTGTGATTTAGTAGTTTGCTGGAAGACACTGGCCACCTGTAGAAAAGAGGAAACCCTTCTTGCCGTGCGTCATGCCGGTTTTATTGCAGAGAATCGGTTTGCCATGGCAGCAGCTATCGGCACACACGGCACTGTGGGGGTGGCCGGTCTGTGTCAGCACTCATTACCATCCACCGCCTTGGTGGATGCCTCTTCCAGGAGTCCTTTAGAAATAAATAAAAGAGAGATGCTTTACACTTTAATGACTTTCCCACAGTGGCTCTCCAAAACAACAGCACCCCTTAAATTTCTGTGCCCTGGCGGAGACTAGAGGAGAGTCCCCACTGCTCAACAGAGGAAGGGAAATACTGAGTCCACTGTCTGTCCACTCTGCAAGGCCAGCCAACGGGGGTGGGGTGGGGGGATAATCAGGTCTTTATGTGGCATGGGGCCTACAGGGGACAGCCTCAGTATTGTCCCCACAGCGCCCTCCCTTATCCGGGTTTGATTGTTCGTCTGGATCCAACACATGGTCACGTTGTGAAACCCCCACAACCCAAACTTGGGTTTGTGCTTCTACTTCCCCAGCAAACCCTGACCCAACAGCCAGTGGACGTCCACGTTAAAGCAAACAGATGAGGCAATGTGTTCTTGAACGTCTCATTTAATAACAGCCTTTTTCCAGGTACTTGTTCTTGTTTAGATTTTCTGTTGGCAGGTTTATATAAAAGTAAATATCCAGAGTGGTGATTTAAGTGGCTCACTATGATCACATGACTTCTGTCTGCTTCCAAAAATTCTTTTGGAAAGGATTATCTGTTTTGCTGGAGTTGACTGTTGACAGAACAGTAAATGGACAATTACCAAAAGTATGAAAGTGTAATGATACAACAGTGAACAGTGAACTGTGAACTGATAAACATTTGTACTTAATGGAAACAGAAAAGCAATGTCAACAATAGCTGCTCCAATCTTGCCAGTAAACACTATACAGATGTCAGCTCCACAAGATAAAGGCTGATTTCAAAGTCAGTTATGTAACCACTGAGATGTATGAAGCAGAGTACTGGGCAGAGTGGGTTTCTCTCCCCAACTTTAATCTCCTGGAACTTTATAAAAATAGATTACCTCTTGTTACCATAAATAGGCATTTTTAAATGGTTCAAGTATGTTGAGTCTGTGTAGGCTTTATTCAACTGTTAAAGGGATAGTTTGGATTTTTTTTTGAAGTGGGTTGTATGAGGTACTTATCCAGTGTTCATGTATTATGTTGTTTAAAGAAGCAGGATGAGTGCTGGTGCAGGAAACTAAGCGATGCACTGCTGTGGACAGGGTCAGCAGCAAAACAGATTTTAGCTTCCTGAAAAAAAAGCCCATCTAAAAACTCTTTATCGGTCTAAGTGTACTATATTTAGAACCTTGGAGAACACGGGAGTTGCTGTTCCACTGCTGCCTCAATAGGTTATATTGGTTGTGTTGTTGTGTGACTGGTGAATCCAAACTGACTCTTTAAAACACCAAAGTCACACAATGACACAAACAAACTAACCAAAGCAGTGGTAGAAACAATAACGCGTCCTGTGAGGTAAAATTACAAAGGAATCTGGTTGCTTTGCAGAGAGGAATGGCCGGCTTATATAACAGTGGTTTCCCTTCAGAAAACGCTGTCTGATGGCAAGATATGGTGGTAAAAATATTATCTAGCACAAAATGAAGCATACTTAAACTAATTTTTTTAGGAGAACCTTTTTTAAATGACTAAAATATGTTTTGTTGCTGACCCTGTCCAGCGTGCTACACCTGTATTCCTGCTGCTGCTCTGTTCTGGGGGTGTGCCGACCACCATTCTGTAGGTAACACGCTGACTATCAATAAGGAGGGGGTAGTTGCCTTAATTGTAATGTGTTACAGTTGTAACACGGATGTGTACTCTTGCTATGTGCATGGCATTATAACATCACCGCGTGGCCAGTGTCGGTCTAAACATGCCTGAGAAATGCCAACAGGATCCGTCCACGTCTTCAGGAAATGACGTCTGGAAAACCAGTTTAGCCCCAAGCTAAGTAAAAAATTAAGATCCAGGGGTATTTTTCAAATATAAAGCTGTGTTTTGTATGTGAAGCCAAAATCCACACTATTGTCTGGATGTATCTGTTCTTTGTCAGTTAGCATAGTTTTCACTTGCCATGCATGCTAGGTCTGGTCTGTAAGGAAGGCCAAAGCATGTGCACGAGCAGTGGCTCATTTATAACACCGGATAATTACGCAATTACACAGGCTTTCCCCAAAGCACGAGTTGTATTTGCCAATAGGCTACTATGATTAGTCAGATGTCACTAAGTTATATTCTCAGATTAGGTTTGAATAGTATTTTTACAGATTCCATCTAATCAAACATATGTGTAATCATTGTACTTGCCAACAAGGAAGGACGCATGTGCACCAACTGTAAAAGCAAGTTTGATTGAAATATTGTTGATTTGAAAATAAAACTTCCTTGAGTCCACTTTCGGTTTAACTGCTCATGACTTGTTTTATTGTATTGTACTGAAAAACTTAAAATGGTTTATGAAAGCAGATACATGTAGGTTGTTTGCCTAAAGATATTAAATACGTAGGTAAAATAAATCTCTGAGTGAAAGTGAAAAATCTTAGAACTGTGCCAGCTTTCCTAATACAACCCCACTTTAAAAAACTCTAAACTGTCCCTTTAATCTCCTGGGTTGAGACATGCAAGTTCCTCGTGTTGTATAGGTGGTGAGTCAGCATCAGAATCCACATTATTGTCATGAATGTGTTGTAATCGCTGATGCAAAGGTCAAAGTTTCACAAGTTAACAATGCTAATTTTATCCATGACTTTGAGTGAATACGTCTGTCTTCCAGTTGTTTGTTCTATCTGCAGCAGACACGGCCCCGTTAAAGTGGATTACAGCCAGTGATGACATGTGTAATAAAACATAATCTCCACTATGGTTGTAAATCCTCACTGATCCTGCTGTGTGCATGTGTTTGTGTATATTATAACCAATTATGACAGCATGTATGGATTCTGTCTAACCTTTCTTTTAAAACATTGGTGTCATACAATACACAGTATTGTCACTGTGTGGTAATAGTGACAATTTACAAATAAAATGTGACTTTATTTCTGCTGCTTCGGTAAGTAGGTCATTTAATCATGATGTTCTTTTTGTTATCTAAAAACGTGGGATGGACGTGAATGATGCCCTGTTATCTGCCTGATCTCATGCTGGGAAATAGAAAGTAAAAAATAAAAATAAAATGGACCTCTTCAAGGATGAAGACTTCTGACATTGGTGAGCTCCTGACCTTTCCTGTATAGTCATCATGCAGTTGACATTTGTAGTTTTGAGTGAAATGTCAGCCCCTCGTAGACAGATTGCCAAGAAATTTGGCTCAGAAATGTACGTATGTCCTCCTCAGGATGAACTGGTGATCCCTTAAACTTTCATCAAGTGTGATAATCAAGTCAAAATGTCAATATAATGTCCAATCATTTTTTCTATGACCAATGTTTGCATTGCCATTGTGAGCATAGTAGCATGTTGATGTTAGCATTTAGCTTAAAGTGCTGCTGTGCCTCAGTACAAGCTGACAGAAGAACTAACACGGCTGTAGACCGTTGGGGCCTTTTCACAAAACCATTTGGGGTACCCTGTATAAGGCGCACCGAGGCGTCCCTTCACTCCACTATTAACCCATTTGCAGCGCCATAAGATGCCATGAGCATCCAACCCGTTCTTGTCCCAGCTCGTCCACTACTAACGCTGCTTTGTCTCGCCTCATCTCATACTCATGCACAAAGTACCCTTTCTGCCAGAAAGCCTTTTAAACATGGTTAACATTGTGAAACAGTTGCAGTTTGGGTGCAGTTAGTTTTAGGCACAAAAACTACCATCCCTATCTCTCTATCCATCCCACGACCTCTGGATTCTGACTTCTCTCTATTTAGACAACGTTGAAAGTCTGGTGCGTCGCATTGAGCCCATTCTTCCTCTCTTCACCTACAGGAGCTCGTAAGCTATATGTATGCTATATTCTTGCAATTGACTGGCTTGCAGATAGGTCAGTTCAAACCCCTCTTTAAAAACTGTCAGACATTATGTAAGTTTTTACCGGCTGACTTTTTATTAAGTTGTTGGACCAAATGTTAGTAGAACATTTGGTCTCTTCCTCATCCCATGTGAAACCATGGCTCATTTAGTTTTGTTGCATTGTTTTTCCTTTTTCCGCCTCTGAAGATAGCCTGCCAGAACTCCCAATAATTGGTCGAAAAGTCTGATGCATCCAAAATACTGTTTCCACATTAGAAGCCAATGGAACCGTGGTCCAGCTCAATTTAGGACCAGAACCAATTAATTAATTTAATTGGATCAAGGTTTGGCTGTTTGGTCCAGACGGTGATTTAAGGTTTCAGCAGGTTTCACACTTGTGATTTTGGTTCAGAACAAACTGAACCTGAAGTCCACACCAAAGAAGGTAGCTGTGAAAGAGTTTGTAGTCTTGTTATCACACTGAAGCACATAAGTATGTGAGAAACTTCCACCACTTTACCGCCAAGAATTATGCCTTAAAAACACACATAAATTTGCATTTCATTTAGGTCCATTATTTTTTGCTATAAGAATCGCACTTATCGCATTCCAGCAGGACCACAAACAAAAGGGATTAAAAGGAGAAAATTCCAAGAGTTGATAAGTTCATATCAGAACAATGGCCTGGGAAATGAACAACTTAGCCAGACCAGTTACAGTGCTGTTCCTGTTCATATTTGTTTTAATAGGCGTTAACAGTGGGAAGTAAGCCAAGTGAAACTGAACAAAACTCCTCCTCTCATCCCGATCCAATTATATGTATTCAGCTGTTGGTCTCCAGGCTTAAGAAAGACTGAGAGAAAGAAGGAATAAAATAATTATATGAAACTGGAAACCATGCATTAGGATGGGTAAGAAAGACGGCAAAAGAAAAGAAGTGAAAGTCCAGACAGAAAACCTAAATAGACCATTGTTTTAACACCTGCAGAATGTTCAACAGGGGTCAAACCAATTTTTTTTTTCTTTTTTTGGAGATTTGCTTCTCGTAGTACAATGCAAGACGTAGTCAGTGGACATGTTTCTATGCGTTGAAGAGACTATTGAGCATTTACAAATATAGCTTTACAACGGCTCTAAAAGGCCATCAACAGTGGAAATAAAAACCTTGGCGACGCAAGGAAGCAGCTGTTTCCTTGACTTTCCCTGACTCATGGCATTGACACAGCTGACTCATGAGGAACAAAGTCACCTCCCTTGCATCATGCTCACATACTGCTTACTTAGGAGTCTGCCACTGTGGGGACATTAGAGGTGGTGGTTTTCTCCTTTACGTGTGTGTAGCTGTCATTACTGTACAAGAGTAGACTTTGAGAAGAGGAATGGAGGATTGCACAGACATTCAAATTTTGAACTTGAAACAGAGCTCATATTCCTGTAGGCTACAGAGGATTACGTAAGATAAGAAAATATACATGTTTGATGTTGTTGCATATAGCAAAGAACATTTATTTTTAAAATTGACATTAAATATGCTAATTAATAATTATACATCATGATTGTGGGTTTGAATTAGCTTTCTTTTCACTACTCTGACTCACTGGATGTACTCTGTGGGCCTGCCATTTGATGACTTGTTTCAGCATCTCAGCATCTCTCCCCAGGAAACAATAACAACCTCTGAAAGAGCAACCTACACGCTGAAAATGGCAAATTAGCACCAAGGACGCTAATTGTATGAACATAAACAAACTAACAGCTGTTACCTTTTTCTTTTGCGGTAGCCATCTTAATGCCAGGGTTCATTTCCCGATGTGCAAATCTTCCACCAAAACAAGTTCCCACCAACACTATTTTGCAAGGACATCATCGCTGCATCCCGGGCTTAGCGCCACCCAGGACGATTGTGATTGGTTTAAAGAAATACAAACATGCCAGGACATTTTTTCCTGTGTGTAAAATGATAATGTGTAGAGCCAGGCTTTTCTCCATGCAACATCAACATTGTAATATCTCTCCTTCATGTAAATCAATGCAGAAAATGTGCCCCTCATTAGTAAAAGTTAAACTAAACTCCAGTAGTCAGTGGTGCTCTTATTAACCAGCTATCTCATGATCTCAACTGGAGGGCAGAAGAACTCCATAACAAGCTGACAGGCACCGTGCTCTATAAAGTTGTTTTTCCTTTCCTGGAGTTGGATGGAGAGTTGCATTATTTTGCCTCTGTGTGTTTAGTGGGAAAACAGTGCTAACCTTAGCTTAATGCAGGGACTGTAGGTGGCAAAAGATGGCTAAAAAAGAGCAAACACAAAATCAGTTTGCAACCAGTTACTACATGCAAGCTTTCACTTTGTTTTGTTTTGTCTTGATGTATGTAATGCTTGTTATGTCACATCTAGTAACATGAATATTGGTATTTTTACATGCAGTGTTGTGGTAGTTAGGCCTTCATTCAGGAATCTCCAGGAATCCGTAGGTTTGTTAAACCACAAGTCTGTACATATGAACATGTGTGCCATTCTCTTTTCGGTGGTGGCTGCCCATTAATCTGAAACCCAAATAGTCTGAAAAGTGTCCCATTAGACTGAAAGCCCATTTGTTAGAGTTAGGTTAGCATTTTGGAACAGCCAAGATGACAAAAAGACTGTGAGCTATTAAGATTTTTCCGGTGACTAACGTCTATTGACTTTGGTGATGAAGGTGGGCACCAACTGAGATCAAGCTCTAATGATTTTATTCTGACATTGGAAATCTGTCTGATGCAGTAATATTGCTTGAAATGTTGTTTGGTGTTAAATCATAAAGATAACCTATTGAGGGCAAAAACCCTGCCGATTCAGGACCTTGGACAAAGCTGCAGTCACTGAACAAACAAGTGCAGGGAGAGTTTGTGTTTTTGGAGCTATGGGCCTTTGGGTGTTTGTTTTCAGGATAATGGGCAGTTGGACAAATTGGCTTTTCAGACTTTTGGGGTTTCTGAATAATGGGCAGTCAGAACAATGACATGGCACTGTTTTCAGCTGCTGCAAAAAAATGTTGATACACCAACTTTTCCACTTCAGCCAAGCTTAAAAGCTTATTTTCAATATGTAATTTTTTTTTTAATTCCAGGTGTTTCCACTCAGTCTTTTTAATTTGTTAATATGCAAGTAGAAAATGCATATAAAGACAGAAACCTTCAGACAATCTTGAGGGGTTTTCTTTGCACATTGAAAAGATCTCAGCTGGCAAGTGACATTTGTTCAAAGGCAAATCTCCCCATTAGTTGTGGTTTTGAATAATTTTGTCATTTAGTCAAGAGCACTTTCCCTGTCAGCTGGATTCAAAGGCTTTGTAAGATAACTGTGCCCGGTGTCAGTGTCCCTTACCCTGTGACTGGCATATGGTGAGCCATGTGACGCAGCCAGCATGATGGTGAGATCAGCGTAATCAAGAAGCCATAAAGAGACACCATAGTTTCACACAACTGGGCTGGGATGAATGGCTCCTGTCATTTCATCCTCAGATCTGTGGCTCCTCTGGCAACTAATGCAGCGTTACAAGCTGAACGCCATAATAAAATTTGATTTGATAGAATGCACCAGCACTGATGAGAACAAGATTCACACATCAGCTTCATCCTCTTTTTCTGTGCAAAAGAAATCAGGCTGTTCAAAGACATTTTTGAGCCGATCAGTGCATGAGGATTATGTTCTTTTCTGGCATTTAGTTTATAGAGGAACAGGAAAATAGGATGGAAACAAGGAGTTTTGGTAGAAGACTTGTTCTATTTTCAGATTTCCTCAGTGAGTTAATCCTCCACCAGCTTTCATTACGATGAATGGGGGACAGGTATTGCCCTCTCCACACACAGCCGAACAATAAAGCTAATATATTGATCTGGTGTGGGAACATTTAGTGCTAAAGATTTCCGTTGTTTCCACGCGGAACTATTTCTTTCTTAAACCGGGATTTGAACATGCGATTTTCTGGTGTTATCGCGCAGCCTGTGCTCGCTGTGCTCTACCTGGTTCAGTGTCTGCCGGTGCAGAGAGTACAGTCAAAGAAGCTTACAGACATCCACTCTTAATGAGGCTTTACACACTCCGGGACCCCTGTCAGGAACAATGGCCCAGCTGTGTGCGGCCCTTTTCTCTTTGGTGTTGTAGAACATATGGAAAGCTCTGTTAGCAGGTCAGTGGAAATGAAACAAGCCCTCAGCCGTTTGTCTCTATTTTTTCTGTGGTTTCAGATGAAACACATGCCGCATGTTATTTATTGTGGCGTACTCAGGTGTTTCCCAGAATGCTCATCAAAGGTAAAGATGTTGCATAACGTTTGGGGACACAGTGATGTTGTATTCAGATTCATACTGCTGCACATTGTTGCACATGCAGATTGATTGCATCTCATTTTTTTCAGATCACCAGGCCAGTGTGGCTGAGTAGGAGGCTTCTTATGTTTGAAGTTTGAAAGAGGCTTTAACCACTCGCCTAATAATGGAGCCATTGAGATCCGATGGGGCTTTCGCACAAACTGAACTCACTATGAATAAACAAGCCCCTCTTACATAAACAGCCAGCAAGGCCAACTCTAATTATCATACAGCCACAAACAATGGGTTTTCCGAGTTGAATTTTATGGTGTCAGAATTGGTTTGGACTTTGTCTTATGATGGGTTTGGACATTTTGCTGCGTGATAGAGACATGAAATTATGGCTGCAAATGATATCTCTCTGCGTGCTTTTCATCTGGTGTTAAAAAGCAATACCTGTGGTAATAAGATTAAAAACTTTTGATCTGATTTCAAAGCAGTTCAAGGGATTTTGAGGCACTTACATATAAATCTCTTTGCACAGTGCAGTTATCACAAGGTCATCATTCATCCTGCAGGTAATGCATAGAGCAACAGTGCAAAAGAAAAGTTATTGATTAGGTTTTCTGTGCAGCTATCACTGCTTTTTCATGCTGTTCACCTCTCCTTGACCTCTTGACAAGTCAACCAGTGCACACAGTCAGCTGAGGACAAAGATAGCTCCATGGGTGTGTTATTTTACACAGAAAGTCCACCCAACAGTTTAAAAAGGCTTGTTGTTAAAAACAGACTTTTTTAAAAAAAAAACATTTTTCCTCCAAAATGTTTAAATGCAATTAGAGCTAAAATGATTATTTGTGTAGCAGCATTGGTAATCAACTATTTTGGTAATCAAAGAATGGTAGAAGCACTTTATCAATGAAAAATGACAACCGTTCTCTGGCTCCACCTTCTGAAATGTGTGGGTTTGCTGTCTGTGTGTTACTGTATCTGATCATAGATGGAAAACAGTATCGTTGGTTCAAAGACATCACCTTGGGTTTAAAAATGTGATGGGCATCTTTTACAAAAAATGAAAAATGTCACTTTAGGGTCTGGGAAATAATGCTGATGTTCTTTATTTATTTATTCACCAATTTCTTAAACTTAAAGACTAAACGACTAGTCGATCAGTGGACAAAGTAGCCAGCAGTTTGTTGCAGTCCAAAATACAACCATTAATTATCGTATGATTTTTAAGGAATTTCTTCAAACTTGGCACAAATGACCACTTAGACTCAAGAATGAACTGATTAGATTTTGGTGGTCAAAGGTCAGAAATATAGGTCACCCTGACCTCATGTCCATCCCATACTTGTGAACACGCTTGTGAATTCCTGGGAGGAATTTCATTACATCTGTCACAAACGTCCGCTTGGACTCAAAGATGAGAATTTTGTGATCAAAGGTCAAGGTCGCTGTGACCTCACAAAATAAATTTTTAGCCATAACTCAAGTATTCATACGCTTGACAAATAAAATGATCACTTGATGATATTTTATGTCCAAAAGGTCAAAGGTCAACTTCACTGCGACGTAATAATATTCTGCAAAAAAAACACAAAAATAGTCACTAAGAGAAGACAGAATATTTCTCATTGGAAATATTCACTGGAATCATACATGTCAATATAGTGATAACTTCCATTTGGCAAAAAAAATGCACTTAGTGCCTTTTATTAAAGTCCTTTAAAGTCTGTGTATATAGACAGACATGGATGTAAATGGAAGCTTGACTGGTTTTTGGAGGCGTACAAGTAATAATTCTTTAGTCTTTTACATGTCAAATGACGAACAGTTTCAAGAAAAGACATTTAAATGCACAATTACATGCACAAGCATGTTGTATTTATGACCGCTGCTGTTGTAATCACTATATATCACTAAAGAATCTCCTTTTACAGTCTAGTCAGCGACAACGTTTTGTAGGTGATCTCACAGCTCAACAGTTCATAGTCATGATCCATAAAGATAATCATCCACACAATGTGCTGAGAATAGTAAAGTGACCATAAAAGGGAAACTGAAAACAAAGCTGGTTACATAAATCAAGCTTTGTCCCATAATAAAATGTTTACTTTGTGGAAACTCTAGTACAAAAATATGTAATGTATGTGTGTAAAAACTCTGTCAAAGGTTCATCTCCTGCCACAGAAGGCAGGTGTCAGACTGTTAACTTTAACCTGTTCGTGACTCCCGCTCAATAGATCTTCACTCACAGCTCTAGAAGCATAAAGAGGCCATTTGTTTTCTTTGTGTTGGAGTTTTAATTAAGATGGCTCAGCTAAATGTCTCTGTCAGTGTGTGCATGTGTGGCACTGTAGCAGGGAAAGTTGGATAACAGTGCGTTCAGTCTGTTGCACCCCAGAGGGAGACAATCAGATGCTTCTAGCCTGACTCGGTTCGGGTCGAGACGGGTGATGTTACACGAACAGGCTGCTGTGTGCCAGCCAAATGAATTGAGTCCATTCTGAAGGACAATTCCTGTTTTATCTCACTGTCCCTCTTGACAGCTCCTGTGCCACAATGCTGTGCTCTCCACGGATACAGTTCCCACGGTACGGTGGGCAACCTGGGACTCACTGTGTGGTTAATGGTGTAAGAGAGCACCAGTGTGTGCTTACCTGAGTGTCTGTTAAGCAGCCCAGCATGCAAGGGAGATGATTAAATAACACCCAGAGAACAGAGATGAGGAAACTTTAGGAGAAAAATAAAAAGCAGACAATAACACCTTTTTAGAAATGCCCTTATGAGAGTTCAAAGGACGGGCAAAGCTTTCATTAGTGGACATGATGACCCTGTTGGCGTGCTGTTGTAAAAACTTTCTTTGGAAACCCGAAATGACAAAGAAGATGTGAAAATGGTGCTGAGGAAGTATGCCCAGACAAAGAAAAAGAGAAGACAAAGTGCATCTCAAGGTCGGGGTGTGTGTTTTTCCACATGGTTAAAAAAAAAAAGTTGAGAAATTTTAAGGTGGTCTGCTTTAGATTTTTGAATTTTGAATCAAATTCAGACTGTTCAGTTTTGAAACACCTAAAATGTTTTATTGAGATAACTTGAATCTTGAATCTTTGAGAACCAAAAGTTGTGAACCTGATTTGTCATTATTTGGATGCTTTGATTAAATGTTTGCAAGTAAAAAATATTAAATTAATAACCATGATTCACTTTCTTTTCAATTTCTGAAATACGTTTTTTTAATTTATAAAGTTTATCGAAAGAAGACAAGTAATTTGTCTCAATAAAACATTATTAGCTGATAAACCTTGAAACTTCCAAAACTTAAGAGTTTGAGTTGGGCTCAAAACTCAAAACTCTAATGAAGTAAGTTGTCTCGAAATTTTGGATTCTCTCAGTTTTTTCATTTTTACAGTGCAGACATATGCTTTGAGACTGTTTGCACTTCAAACACACAGAATTACCCTTTAGACAACTTTACACTTGAAGGCTTTCCAAATCCTCTGAGGCTGACTCAGACGGTCTCTCCTTTCAGTTTTATTTGAGACCAGAACAAATCTCAGTTCAAGGTCAACAGTTAATAAACCCTTTACTGCAACAACTAACATTATAAAATTTGATGAAATTTTTGGTTCCCATTAGAGTTACTTAAAGGTTGAAGGGACATTGTGTTTCATATGTACTACAGAAGAGATCCAATTAATTACAACTGATGTTTGTCTGCAGGTTTGCCTGTTCCCTTAGACTGTCCAAAATTACTACAAATACCGGAAAGCAGTTGAGACTATCTGAGATTGTTGGAGTGAAGGTGCCTCACCAAGCAAAAGTGTGCATGCTGGGCTTATATCCAAAGAACTTTATTGTTAGTTCAACAGAGATAACTTTAATTGACTGTCGGCTGCTGCAGACTGGGATAAGATAATAGCTCTATCTCCGAGAAAAAAAAAGGATCTACCTTTGAGAATTGTATCGGTCAAGGAGATGTAATCTTCTATTGTGCTGGAGAGACTGAATTACATAACCAGAGGAAGGTCAGGAGAGTTTGGAAAAGTGTGAAAAGCTCTACTGGAGGGTCTACTGGACATCAAGGTACACAATCATGAAATAGAGCTCTGTTGAATTCTATGTTGTTATTGTTTTGTTTTGTTAAGCTAATGAATTTCTATTTTGTTTCTTTAAGTATGTTCATGTGTTTTATATATTTTCCTTGTGCGACTCTGGAAATCATGATTACATGTTTCATTGTATATTTTTATGTGTGAAATATGCAAAAAATACTATCTTTTTAAACTAATAAGAAAGATGAAATGTAGATAATTAAATTGTGGCCATAAATTGACCAGATTTTGGTTTGCTTTGGTCATTGCTAATGCATTGATGTTGCATTAAATGCAGCAAGAGCCCATTATACAGCATTACTTAGGATTATTACTATTTCAGAGCAATGCTTCTTTGAGGTTATTCCCTCGTTCTGCACAAACCCCTCTCCTCTCACCACTGGAGGGCAATCCCTAGCTTCAGAGTTCACGGTGGTTTCACTGGGTTTTTGGCCTTGAGATTTGAAATTGTGCACCTCGGAGGAAAAAGTTGAGCAGGGTAGATGGTTTATAATCTCTGGAATGGTGGGTGTTCTGTTAACTGACCTCTAACTGGCTTCTTAAATTTCAAATTTCATTTGTATTTTCCAAACATCATCAGTTACTGGAATTAGAAGAAACATGTTAGGTTAATTGGTGACTAAATGTTCCGTAGTTGTGAATGTAAGCATGACTGGTTGTTTGTCACGACATGTCAGCCCTGTGATGAACCAGCAACCTGTCCATGGTCTTCTCGCCTGATGTCAGCTGGGATCGGCTGCAGCCCCCTGCAACCACGCAAAGGAAAAGTGGATAAATTATGGATAATGGATGGACATTGGGTATAACGTGCATATTTCTTGGCAAACAGCTCTGCTTTGTAAATTACACCACACTTAGTAAAGTGAAAATCTCTGTATGTCAGTTTAATACTCATCATTTATGTTCAATTCAATTCAAACTTTTTTCCCGACACACCAGGGGGTCCACAGCAATAAAAAAAAAAGAAAACAAAGATATGCAACATAAACCCCAACAACTTGTCATTCTGTTTTCTGAGCTTGGATGAGTACTGAGAGCAGCTCTTCATAGGCCTGGTTAAAGCCTCTATGATGCTGTTCTCTGACTCAACCAAGCGACAAATAAAACTGTACACCAGATGTCTTAGAAGTGCCTCACATGTAGGAACACCAGATAACACAAACAGTCGACTGGTACTCTGCCATCTGGGATCCTGAAACAGCAACCTCACTGCATCATTACAAGCCTCTGTTTACTGCTTTTCCCGCAGCTACACAAAAGATGAGCCGTGTACACAGGTGTAGACATTTCATCGTATCATATTTCATCGTATTGTGTTTCATCATATTTGATCAGCTTTATCATTCAAATCTTCGGTGAGAAAATGGCCATGGTATTTTATTTCTTTGCATGCCATGAGAGGAATGTCACAGATTAGTTCCACAAGACAGGCTGGTTTTTCCACAAATTTGTTTATAATCTCTTCCTTGACTACTAACTTACTTCTCATAGTGATCATAAGCATGTTATCATGGCTCTCTCTAAAATGGATCAAGACAAATTCAAATCATTTTGGATGATAATTGCGACAACATGCAGCCAGATAGCTCAATATTTATTTAGTTGTCATCTTTCTACTACTCTACCCAGTTCTGCCGAAATTGGCAGGATGGTTGTGCCTGAAACGGGAACGAACTCTCCAGTGCCTCCATGTTGTTTCTCCTTCTGTCTGCTGAGAGACAAACTGTAGTTTGATATTCACATGGACAAACAGTATCAGCAGAGGAAGAGCAGAGGAACAGAAGGGCCCCTGTCCTGGTTGTCATGCAGAGAGAGGAGGTGATAAGGATGAACTTATTCAAGTACCTCGGAGTCCAAATCAATGAAAAAAAAAAAACTGGACTGGACTCAAGACCATGAAGACCTTTTCAGGAAGGGACAGAGCCGACTGTTCTTCCTGAGGAGACTCAGATCCTTCTGTGTGTGCAACAGGCTCCCGCAGATCTTCTGTCAGACTGTGTTAGCCGCTGCTTTGCTGTGGTGCGCTTGACTGGTGGCATCAAGGCATCTCCCTGTCTGTTCCTGAGTTATGGCTTTGAGTAATGGACAGAAAAGTGTTTTGCAGAACATTCTGATGTCACAGTGAAGTTGACCTTTGACCCTTTGGATATAAAATACAAGCCCCTGGGAAATGTAACAAAATGGTGTTGGATCAAGTTTGACATAGGGGTCAAACCGTGTAATGACAGCGTTATGTGATGTGCTGCAGCCCAAAAAGACTTTTTCTACATAAGATTACATATTTTCAAGCATCAGAACCACTGAGAAATTATTTGTTTCATCATGAAACATTTGGAAAGTCTAGAAAAGCTGCATGATTAAATCATTTCATTCCCATTCAAGTTAGTGGAAACCTAAATCTGGAAGTTCAAAGCTCAACAGATGGAGGTCTCTAGTGCGCACGCTCATGCTCTGGGTAATTTTATACCTGGAAGTCAGCTTCATGTGCCACTGAGCAGCTTTCATTGGAACAGGCTGGGGCCTGCTTCCAACACTTCATATAGCCATGATAGAATGTCATCTCAGGTCACAGCGACCTTGTCCTTCAACCTGTGATCACCAAATTTTGCTCAGTCCATTATTGAGTCCGAGTGGATGTTTGCGCCAAGTCCGAACAAATTCCCTCTGCGTGTTCTTGAGATATTGCGTTCATGAGAGTGGGATGGACGGCTGGACAACTCGAAAAAACACAAAGGCTTTGGCCACAGCTGTCACCAGCACGGAGGCATAAAAAGGATTTCAGAAATGCAAATCACTTCCAGCAAATGTTATGGAAATTTTTTGAGATGTCCCGGTGACAGATCAACAACTAACAGGTGCAAAAACACGACCGCCTCTGGGGAGCAAATACATGATTCAGCAAGCCCTCACTCTTTTTTTTATTTTTTTTTATCAGTCCTGCACCTCTGAAGAGTTTTCAGAGTGAGTAAAGTTCTTTTTCCAAAGACATTAACATGAACAGATTTGTGTCACTGGACTGCTGCACTCTCATGTCTGAATCAGCATTTAACAAGTAATAACTACACATGTTATCAGACATGAAAACACATGAATATTTGCATTATAAAAGTGGTAAACTGATAACATTGCTTTATCTGAAGGGTATAGGTGCATGTCCCTGTAAACACACTGTAAACTTAGTGTGCTGTTTGAGCTGGTAAAAGTCAAACATCTGTGGGAAAGATTATGGTCTGTCTATCCACCCTGTAATCTCAGTATTTTCACCTTGTGGCTGACGTAGGTTGTCTTGCAGAGACAGCTGCTCTGCCTGGCTCTTCACAAGCGTGATTATCACTGTGATATGAACTTTATTTACTTTGTAAAGACTAGCCCTGAATCTGTACAACACGTTCAGAGGAGCCCTCAAGGTTAGTGCTCCACTCCAAGGCACAGAGAGCGGTGTGACAACAGACGCAGCCTGCTGATGATGATGAGGAAGAGGGGGATTATAACAAAAAAGATGACAACGATGATTGTGTACTGTTGTTTTTATATAAAAAATTATCCACAAGAATACCACAGTTATTATCAAATTATAAATATTTATATTAAAACTTGTACCAAATAGTTTAATAGACTTTTTACCTAACTCTACAACGGCCAAAAGACCTCAAGTGAGCAAAAAACGTGCAAATCGTATGCAACCAAAACCTTCACCACTCATCAGTGGTATTAAAGCACCCAGTTTTAAGTTAAACAAAGTTTTAATATTTGAATTGTGTGATTCAAATGTTAAGAGAGATATTATCTAGGCCCACACAGGATCGGGGTCAAAACCACTCTGCCGTGTCCATTGTTCTTCTATTGGCCGATGACCTTGGTTGCCACTGACATTTGAAAGTGTAACGACTGAGATAACGGCTGTGGTGATGTAGCCAGAAGTGACGCATGCAAGCCGGGGAAGCAGAGAGCGATGAAAGAAGAGTGCGTCAGAGTTCTCTGAACTTAACAACTTTATAAGTAATACACAGCAAATTGTTAGCAGTAGGACGAGGCTACCAGTTTTCTGAAAATGCGTCTATATATAAATTTAGCTAAATCCAGTGCTAAAGTTAGGTTAGCTATATGTGTGCGCCAGACAGTCATGACGTATAGCGCTGCAATTTGACTCTGCAGCCAATGTCAGGGTGAGCCAAAAAAAAATGTCTTATCATGTGACGGCAGCGTGAGCCTTTTACTAGTTACTACTGTCCCACTGAAGCTTGTGTTGTAACTTAAGGAGTTTACAAGCTTTAAACAAAGAGCTTATTGGATTACTGAACAGTATCTGAAACCGGTGTCTGCCCATTGTTCTGACAGGCCATTTTTCTGAAACCCAGCAGTCAGAAAAATGTCCATTATCTGTCCATTATCCCAAAAACAAACGCCCATTGCTCTTAAGGTCCATTGCTCCGAAAACAAACTGCTGGGCAGATGGGCTTTTGGTCCAATGGGACATTTTTCAGACCACTGGGTTTTCAGAATAATGGGCCATCAGAACGGGTGTGCGGAGTTGAGAACTTTATTTCATTGTTCACATAAATATTTCCATCACTTTTCGTGTGTACAAATGCAACACTGTGATGCTTTTGGAGGGAGAAAGCGTCCGAAAAGTTTGTCATCATGATTATCACGTCATGCCCCTTTTTGAAGACCAACTTTTAGTCCTGCCTATGAGCGTTCAGAACAGCTATTTACATTTTTGCCTTCAGATGTTATTAGAAAACATTTTGTACAGACTAAATCTTTTCAGACAAACTCAGGCCTTTGGTTCCGTTGTTCTGTACGGCTTGCATAATTTCTGTATTTAGCTGCGCTTTGTGTTTATTCAGCATGCTTTTTAAGGCTGCATATGTTTTGTTCCTTGTTTTTAAAATTGTTTTCATTTTTTGTTGTGTTTCTTTCTCTTGAAAATGCGGTGAAAAGGTTCCTTAATTTGTTCATGTTCTCTTATGTTGCACTGCAATAAGCTCTTCAGCCCACTGTACAGTTCCTTATTGTTATTATAACGGTGTTATTGATATTTGGACTAAAAAACTAAGAAGAGTCCAAATTTAATACATGTTTGCTTGTTACTGACATATTTGGATATTACTGGTGTCTGAACAAATATAAATATGTTCACAAGGGCTTTGGAAATACCCATGGCTTGCATTTTTCAAATCTGCATTAATAGGTGATTCTTTTCTTTACTTAAGAACAAAGAAAGAAAAAGTTTAGAAAAGTTATGAAACAACACCACCATTGTTGTAACTCACATTGTCAGCATGTGGCTTCCGAGCGTCTTGTCCACACGCAGCGGCACTTGTTCTCACACACATGCTTTGACGCATGCTTTCAGCTTCAAAGAGGACTAGACATGCATCTGTCCAATCACGGATCTCTTAGTGGACGGCTGCACCCCCACTGCTTCATGACCTCCCTAAAACCTCTGCCCTCCACTACAGTGATCCTATTACACTGAACAGGTCGCAGACGGACATCAAGAACATAGCCTTATGGGAAAATGCGTCACTGCCGTCTGCTGTGCGTCGTCGTATTTTGATTACTGGCCGTGGATTAAAAGAAAATTATTCACCATGATGACAATCCTGCTGAGTAGCGACACAGCAGTTTTTATTCTTTACTCCTACTTCGCTCATTTACCCTACTTGTTGTTGTGGCTCAGTTAAGGCGGGTTGCAGGGTGTGTGTGTTGGATGTACCGAGGAAAATAAAGGATTTGCTGGGATTAGGCCCTCGCCACAGACTAAAGGCAGTAGGAAACTTGCTGTGGCACTGGCACCATCAGATACATGATCAGCCCTTAATCTTACAGGAGCTCAAGGGGGTGTGGGGGGTTGGAAAGGGCACTGCTTTCGTGTAATCAATTTTAAATCTCTGGGATAGAGGGAGGCCTCAAATGTTCAGCGAGCAATTTATCCGCTGTTGTTGAGCTGGCAGATTGCAAGAATCTGACAAAAGACGTAGTAAGTTGCATGACAGCAGTGGCATGCCAATGTGTGAGCGTGTGTGTGTGCATGTGTGTCTGTGTGTGCCTGCATGTGTGTGGACTCAGCTTTTGTCTGTCTGAGATGGCTTGCTTATCCTAACACACTGTTGGCAATTACGCAACAACAGCAACCAGTCTGTTTCTATGATTTGAATCAGCACTTGATGGGAACAAAGATTAGAGACTGAGGCTGGTTTGTTTTCACGTCAATGCAAATTATACCACAGTTTCAACTGGAATAAGAATGAGAAATAAATTTAAATAATTAAAAATAAATGGCAGAAGTATGAGTGCAAATAAAATATAATAAAATAAAATAATCATTTTAAATTATAAAGTTGTCTCTTATTTTTTCTAATTCACCTTTTTTCAGTGGAAACTAACAATTTCAGTTTTAAAACTGATAGAAACAAAAAAAATTTCAATGATCAAACTGGCAGAATGTGCAGTTCTTCCAGCGTTTTTCTTTCTCTCTCCATCCCCGCCTCCTTGCAGCATAAAGCGCTTCAGAAGAAAAAACATAAGTTCAAAGGTGACACGGCTTACCAGCTGTTACATCACTCTAGATACCATATAGAAAAACAATGATCTGCTGATCTTTACAAATTAAGACAGAATAGTGCAACAAGGGCAAAACCATAAAAAAAAAATAATTTGAAAAATCTAATTGAATTGTGACCTTAAAATCAAAAGTCTAAGAATCATGACACCCTGAACACATATAAATACTCAAATGTAACTGCGTACAAACGCACAGACCAGAAGACAAGTGTACATGCTGTGATTTGAAGACAAAAAAACTTGTTTAACCAGAAATATAATAGGTCCCTTATATGCAGTTAGACAACTATCACAATGAGGATCACATGAGTTTGATGCAACTATCCTTCAACACTGTGGGTAAGATGAGGACCTCTTCTTTAGATTTGTTAAAGATTTATTCCAACAATTTAGTGATTAAATTAAGTTGGGGCACACACAAGATTTGAATGTCTTCAGCCATGATAACAGTTTTCTGAAGTTGTCCTTGTCACTTTTGGCCGCACTGAGTCAAACAGTACTGCACTGATTTGCATTTCAATCACCAGTTGTAATGTGCCTAGTCCGACCAAGCTCTGCATGAGAGAATGGGGCCAAAGCATACCCGACCCGACTCCAAGTGTTTTGTGGTGACGTCCTTCTCAAACAAGTGTGTGTTCCAAAAGTGAACTCATGTCTGTGCAGGAGTGCAGAGAGGGAGAGAGAGAGAGACAGACAGAGAAGTTTTAAAACATCTCTGTGTATTCCGCTCTCTGAAGTTTTGTAGCTTCTAACTGAATCTCTGTGTTTAGAAGTCTAGCTTCACTCCTGCATCACTGTTTGTATATTCAGGTATCTGCTTTAAGCGTTACTGCTGATGAAAACCAAATATTTCCTAATGTTGTTGCTTCATAATAAAAGGCTTTAAATAACAAAATAACAGGGGAGTTTTACTGTGAAGAATTTATAGGAAATCAAACGTGTTTATCCTTTTACAGCAGCTCAGCTCAACACAAGCGCATCATGAGTTAAATACTCACCTTCAAGCGCGGTAACCCAGCTGTCATGAAGGTGCAAATCTCTGTCGTGCTGGGTTGATGCATAAGTCAAGCCAAGCCAGCACATGGGGCTTTAGTTTTACAGGAATTTGTCTATTAACCACAGTAATGGATAAATTCAGCCCTCTCTCTGACATCCACTTTGACCTGATGATGGTGCTGGATGTTCTGAAACTATGTAAGTAAAATTTCATGCTAATCCAACAGTTGATGAGACTTTTAGTCTGGACCAAAGTGGTGGTCTGACAACATGACCGACTGACTGACCAACACTGTCATTCCTAGAGGCAGCATGGCTAAAAATGTGCCGTCTCTAAGCTTGGATTGAGGTGTTTTCACAGACTTAACAAATCTCTTTCAAAGCCACAGAAGACATTATACAACTGTTTACACAAGCTGAGTAATACTCACTATGACAAGCTAGCTGACCTTTATGTGTAAAACTGATGGAGAGCCCCTTTAAATTTGAAGATATAAGCTGTTATTTGGGAAACTTGGATTGAATTTAAAGTTATAGACAACAGATGTACGCAACAAGCAAAGCACAGGAAACATGAGACAAACACACTGACAGGCATTGAGGAACTGATTGCTCGAATGTGACCCTGTCATAATGAAATCATTATGTAATCATCAAATTATAACCATCATGTGAGCTGTGTCTTTTTATGTCGTCTCACACACGAGTAATTACAGAATAGTTGAGGGTTTTTTTGCGTTATGTAAACATGAATTGGGACAGGAGGACACGTTAATTATGCGAACGGGTAGCAGCTTCACACAGAGGGTCTGTGTGTGTCTTACATGCCTAATCATGTGCGTAAAATCTGCTCATGTGTTTTAACACACACATGCACAGAGGCCATACATCCAGGAGATTACATAACAACAGTGTAGGTCACCATCAGCCGTGGAACACAATGAGTTAACACAGGTGCAGCGCAGGACATTATTCAAAATATGTTTATTTCTGTAATCATTACTAATCTGACCGCGACAGATTTCATGTTGTCTGCTGTTTACTCCACAGGGTTATCTGAGGTTTAGACACTCAGTCTCTCAGCTGTTCGCACTGTGGGCTGTTCGGCTTTGTTTGGCAGCCGTGTTGAGCTGGTTGACATGACTCTCAGGACTGGTGTCTTGTCCTGAAACACCCGCCCCAGTGTGACTAACTGTGGAGGAGTCTCATCATGGCTTTCATTTCTCTACGGCTTAACTGCTGTGGTCTATGATTATCGAAGAAAGAATGAGACTTTGAGGAAGTCTGTCTGCATATTAATTGTTATGCTGCATAGAGCAAGGCTCACATTATGTATCTCTGAAAAGCCAGTGATAGAACACAAGCACACAAGTTGTTTTTTTATTTCTTTACACTTCAAAAAAACCCAATTCCAAAAAAGCTGGGTCACTGTATAGAACTTAAATAAAAACATGATCAATGATTTGTACTTCACAACCTATATTCAGTTGAATACAGTACAAAGACAAGATATTTAATCCTCAAACGGCTATTATTATTTATGTTTTTGTAAATATACACTCATTCTGAATTTGATATCAGCAACACACAGAAGTTGGGATAGAGGCATAGAGTCTTTTTCTTTTGGTTATTTTTTGGCCATTTGTGCCTTTATTGATAGTGATAGCTGAAGAGGAGACAGGAAACAGGGCAGAGAGAGAGAGGGGATGACACAGCAAAGGGCCGAAGGCGGGAGTCGAACCAGCGGCTGCTGCAGAGGACTACAGCCTCCATACATGGGTCGGACGCTCTACCCACTGAGCTAAACGTCCGCCCGATACATCATCTTTTAACAACACTCAGTAAGCTTTTGGGAACTGAAGTTTTAAAAGTGAAATTCCTTACCGTTCTTTCCTAATATACGACTTCAGTTGCTCAACAGATCTCTGTTGTTTTTTTGTATTTTCTGTATTTTGTGTTTCACAAAGCACCACACTTTTTCAGTGGGAGACAGTTCTGGACTGCAGGCAGGTCAGTGTAGTACCTGAACTTTTTGCTACAAAGCCACACTGTAACTCATTCAGAATGTGTCTTGGCGTTGTCTTTCGAAAATAAGCAGGGACGTCTCTGAAAAAGACGTCTGGATGGCATCATATGTTGCTCCAAAACCTGTATACACCTTTCAGCATTAACTGGGCTTTCACAGATGTTACAGTTACCCATGATGCCATGGGCACTAACACACCCCCATACCTTGACAGGTGCTGGCTTTTGAAGTTAGCGCTGGCAACAGTCTGGATGGTCTGTTTCCTCTTTAGCTCAGAGGACACAACATCCTAGATCTCCAAAAGCAATCTTAAATTCAAGGTACAAAACAGTGAAGTTAATTTAGCTTTAGTTAGTTTTTAGATTTCATACAGACCAGGTTAGAATTTAAAATCATAGCTGGCTCTGTGAGGCTCTAGTGGTGCTTTGAGTTAAATATCAGTGCCGGCATGCTTAAGAAGGACTGATGTTTAACATGTTCACCCTCTTAGTTTAGTGTACAAGCGTGTTAACATCTACTAATCAGCACAAACACGAAGACACAGCATAATTGTCCCCTATTTGCAAATTGGCAGCTACTTTGATGAACATTTAATCCCTTTAAGATTACAAAGTCACGTCATCAACCTCTCTGCCTTACCCAGTCATCTGGTCATCTTACGTAATATTAGCTTGCCATATCTGTGTCTTTAAGCAAAAACAAACAGAATCAAGATTAATATATATATAATCTCTCTCACTCTCTATCTAACTGCTGTGTGCCTTATCAAGAATCAGTGTACATACACTGCATGATGTAATGACAAAGAAACACTTTGACATTGTGATGTGTCCCTTCAGTTTTGAGCACCTTTAATGAGCTGACTTAATAAACACACCCCAGTGTGGCGGCAAGTTGCCAGAGACGTGTGCGTGCACTGGAGCATCCGTGTGTACATATGCGTGTGTGCTTAAAGGGAGGTGAGAATCAGGTCACCATAAATCCTGGAAGAATAAGCATTCCCTTTGTTAGAGCTAAAAACAATAGTGAGAGGTGCTCAATAGAAAAATGACAAACAGGCATCTCCTGTCTTAGCTGGTCAGGACTAGAAGCACATGGACGGATGAACAAAGAAAGACAAAGCAGTTGTGTTTTTACTCTCTGTCCCTCTGCCATTCTCTGTGCCTATTCACCATAACCACCAATGGACTTTACCCAGGTTGTTTGCCTTATGCGGCGCCCAGCCCTGTCTTAATAACCTGAGGACGTGCAGCATGTTGTTTGTGCATGACAGGAATGATGCCCTTGTTCATTTGCATGCAAGACAGCAACCATTTCTGAATTTATCGGCTGTACTCATCTGATTTTCAGTGTCAAATGTAATTGTACTCTTTTGAACCTCTCCCTGTTTTTACAAAGTTTTTTTTATCAGTGTCATCAGACTTCAGATGTTTGTTCCCTGATTTTCTTGTTGCTTCAGTAACATATTTCGTTACTTTTGTTTCCTTATAAATCTTTGATTAACGTCAATAGAAATATGGTGGAAGTCACCACGAAGTTCACATGAGGTTACAGAAGTATGAGTCAGAAGAACACTGAGCTACTAGGATGTACACTGTAGTCATTGCCTAATTGTAGTTAAGTACACACACAGTTACAGTTTTAGCTTATCTAGCCAGTTTCTAACACCCAACAGTACTTCTGCTTCAGCTCTTGTACATGAAGACAATAACCTTTCAAGGAATCGCAAACACCGTATCTATTTGCCACATAATGCTCCATATTTACTGTCTGTCCTTTTGTTTCAGTGAGTGTGAAATGCATCCACCGTGCAGTTCCCTCAAAAATTCAACCATGAAATAATGATAAATGGGTGTCCATTACATGCATATTACTTTCTGCTAACAATCACAGTGCGCTACTCACTACAGATTAAACTATTAAAGGGAAAATATTGACTGACAAAAGCTGAATTCTCCTGCTGCTGTTTTCCACTGATGTCACAGTGATGTCATTGGATGCAGGAACTAGAGGATATTTCAGCTTGGATTTCCAGTCTCCATATCTGCGTAGCCAGGGGACATGCTAGATGAGTATTTTTGTCAACTAACACAATGTTTGGTCAGGGTGGTGACACATGGCAACATGGGTTTGGGTGACAGAAGCTTGTGTGCAATGCATCCTGGTACGTGTTGGCACTGCCAGCATGGCTCTGCAAGCAGGAGGGCTCAGTTTATTATTTATTTTAAGTGTACATGTACAAGTTACCTAATAACTGCGTACACAATTTAACTTTAATGCCAAAAGACTGGGGCTAAAGCTAGCTAACATCTCAGCAAACATTGGTCGGATGGTGAAATATGACAGGTATAATCTACATCACAGATGACAGTCATTAACATGATAAAAGGAAGCACAGCTCTTGAGACGGTCACCCAGGAAGACCAGCCATTACCATGATCACTCCAGGAAGAGAGCTAGGATGAGAGCTAAGCTAACTCGACTTAGACCTGAGACAGCAAGCCAGAGTGAGATACATCAGCAGCCCACAGGCTCCTCCTCAAGCCTTCACATCAAATTTATTAACCAGTGGGTTGAATATAGATTAAACTAGGGGTGTTTTCACACCTACCTTGCTGGGTCCAGACTTTTGGACTTTCCAGTGTGATCTGGACTAAAATTAGAGGTATGAAACGCCCCGTGGACCATGGTCCGGACCGAAAAGAGGTGGTCTCAGATGGTTTAGACTTTTGGACCAATTACAGGAAATCATGACAGAATATTATCAGAGCAAGAAGAGGGAAAAACAACGCGCTATGAGCTGGGGGAGCACCGGAGACAGGAGAAGACTAGATGTTTAATTGGCATCTGGTCTGACAACTTTATAAAGAGTCAACTGGAAAAAATGCAGACACTTTTCAGTTTAATTGGGTACTGCTGGTAGTAGTGCCATAATAGTAACAATATGACAACAATGTGAATCTGTTCATTCATCTCTGTCCAAACACAGACACTGAGGTCAGGCTATATGCCGAATTGTGAGCAAACCAACATCAGACACATGACCATCTACAAATCAATCAATGTCAAATACAGGGAGACGCAGCCCACATAGGGGATGATGACAGGATGTAGGTATGACATGCAAAGTGTAAACCTCACCAAATGTAATCATATGTCTCAAAAAATTATCCTCAGTTCGGACTTTGGTCCAGACTTCTAGGTGTGTAAGCCCCTAAGAGTCCATGTGAGTTCAGACTTCACAACACTTACAAATATCTCTTCTGGATACAAGTTTAGTTACTTCTAAAATCGATCCTCATGATGGAGGCTGCAGCTAAGAAACCAGTGCATCAGCATGTATTTAAACATGAACAGAGGGAAGACAGGAAAGATCTCTGACTGAGCAGCTACACATTTGGCGCAGCCCATGTTGGTAGCAACAGAACTATCATGCATGAAAGGCAGATAAGCATTTAATCTTGACCGGGAATGTGGAACGTGTTAGTTGTCATTGATTTTTATACACACACCCAGTTTACTCATTTCTGCGCAGGGCTTAAAATATAAACATGCTAATTTTGGTACCTATTCCTCCACCTTGTTCTATGATTCCAATCAACTGTGTCCAAAATAGACTCAAATATTCCACTGTTCATTTCCTGGTTGTGCTGTTTTACTGTATAGTCTTACAAAACAAATAAACAATCACAGGTTGGCCCTTAAAGATGGAATCAGCGATTCTGAAGAAAGATAGCATTGTCTCAAGCGATGGTATTTGACGACCTGGGAATGAGACTTAACAACCAGCTATGCTTCTCCAAAACCATTTAATCACCCCACCTTTAAGCCACCCACACTCTTATGAGACGTGCACTATGCATTTCTTCTTCAGGTAGCCTTGACCTGATTGCTCCTGCGTGATATTTACACAAACTGATGGGGAGTATCAGCCAGCCAGCGGAGTCCAAACAAGGAAGTGCTTAAGTAAATGCCAGGGTCACATAAAAAGCATATGTAGCTAACTATCATTTGAGTCTTGAGAATATTATCATTTGTTGATGGGTCTTATCATAGAGAGGAAAGTCAGTGTGTGTTGTAATGTATAGGCTATATAGCTATATAGTTAACAGACAGCTGTCTGTACACAGGTCAAAACAGGATCCAGGTCAGTTTAACACCGTACAGCATCAGGAGGAGCTGACATGAAGTACCAACATTTCTCTGAAATCTAGAGGCAGCTCGCTTCTGTCCAAAGTGTGGAAAGCTGTCTCATGACAAAGATAGACGTTTATGCATAAAGAGATTTCTTAATTTTCACTTCTGTTATCAGACCAGTAATAAAATATTCCCCAACACACAATCACGCACGTTTTCACATTTCATTTGTTCCTTCTTGCATGCGACTGACTAATTTGATCAAGTTTCACTCCATTTTACATCCAAAGTCACATCATCTGCCTCCCTCGTCCAGCCACTACAGATCATACCCAATGACACGAGACAAATTCATTACTGTACTACAACGTATTTTCTTTTCTCCAGCGGTGGAAAACTGGTGGGAGAAATACTCAGTCTTTTACTTAAGTAATTGTAGCACAACCACCATATGAAAATACCCCCTTAGAAGTAAATGTCATGCATTTAAAATATTACAAAAAGTACAAACTGTTATGTTGCAGCTAGTGAATGTGTTGCTAATTTATACGCTGAAAGCTTTTTAATCTTATTTTAACCCAGTGGTGTCAACCACTGTTCTCTCTGTTACACCAAAGAGACGTTTCTCCTCTAAACTTTTCAGATGGTTTCATTTAAATAAAGTCTGAAGGCCAAAGACATAAAAGTATCCAATATTTCACAAACAAAGCAAAAAGCAAAGCAAACAAACAAATTAAAAAACAACAGACAAAAAACAATAAGATTTTTTTTTTTTTTTTTTTTTTTTTATAAAAAAAATTTTTGTTAACAGACTTTCCCCCCTCTTTCCTACTTTATTAATCATCTCACAACCCCTCAGATTTATCTCCTCTGAGTTGGGAACAAGTCGACTAACCTACCAAACTGTAAACGGTATAAAGAAGACAAATATCCCTACTATGTATTCAGTAAGTAAGTTTTAGTAGGTAAAACTACCAACAATTCAACCAATTGTAACGGTAAAATCAAATATTCACAATTAAATAATATAATATATTATAATACTAATTACTCTACAACGATTTTGACTGCTTTGCTTGTAGTGTAGCATTTTTACATTAGTGTCATAGTACTTTTACTTTTACTCAAGGAAGGAAGGATGTGTACTTCTTCCATCTTTGCCCTCTTCTAATATTGCAACATTGCGTTTCTGCAATTAGTCTGTGTTCCCATTATTCTTTTCAGTTTGGTTTTTCCATGTTAGCTGGTAGTGAGCCTGAGGGTTGGCGGGTAAATTTTATATGACTCACAAAGTGCTTAGTACATTGCCTAACAAAGTGATCCCTAACTGCTGCTGTCATTCGCTTTTTAATATTAGAAGAAGGTGTGTACACCTGTGACTAATGCTGAGTGGGTGTGAGGGAGGATGCTTCTTGTGTGCAGGAATCGATACAGCTGACTCATGTTAAGTTGGTGTTGCTCATCTGTTTGGCTGAAGTGTCCATTCACTGCTGGAGTTGACCCATAATGTTGACCTGTTAGTCGGTCGATCTTTTAAACAAACAGGTTTAGTATAATGCTTGCCACGTCAGAGGCAGCCATCCTAAAATTTCTTTTAGAACACAGATGTTTTTTGGCATTTCCTGTGGAAAATTACACAGAAAGTGGACTTGTGGGTGTGTGTGTGAGACGCTCATTGTCTTGTGTGTTAAAGAAGGGACAACCCCCGCAGATAAATCAGCAGGAGGCCTTTGTGGGGGAGGGGAGCACTTCTTGTGAATTTGGAGTTGAAAGAGCACTGGCATGTGGCCATCCGTTCTGCCAATGATTCAAGTCATGGAAGTGTGGATTGTTTGAACTTTGGTGGAACTGAGCAGAACTGTTTGTGACCGGAACAGTTTGTGGAAGCTTAATTATAAATTCATCACTGATTTCCCTCCCAGGACTAATGTACAAGAGGGGATAAACAATCCTGTAAGCAATAATTTATGACAAAGAGACAGTTTACTGTTGGATAGTTGTGCAAAAAATGTTTAAGATAAGATATTCCTTTATTAGTCCCACAGGAGGGAAATTTTCAGTTTCACAGCTGTGAAGTGCATAGCAAAAATAAAAGGAAACATCTATTAAAACAATAAATAGTAAACAAGCAATTTAAAAAGAGTACATAAAATATAAATAGACTCAACAGTTGAATGTACACCATTGTAGAGGGAATATTGATATTGAACATTACTTAACTTAAATTCACTTTACTTAAGTGCAAAGTTATTTAAATACAGATTCTGTCCAGAAATCCAAGTAGGTCAGTGTGACTGTGGGAGAACCTTCAGTGGTTATAATCCTTAACATGGAAAATGTTGGTTTATAAATAGCTGAGCTGAACAGACTTTTAATCCAGTGGTTCTCAACCTTTTTGAGTCGTGACCCTCCAGAATAATGAGGCTGGTGTTTCTGACTACCACAAAAAATCATATTGCTGAAAGTCAGGGTGATATTTCTGAAACTTGGTGGGAGCTCAGAGCTCTGTTGGAAAACTTGGCTTGACTTGATTTGACTTTACTCATCAGCCTGTTATGGCAGGGATTTGCACCTCTATTACAACAGGGCTACTCGCTTTAAGGTGGGTCTTTTAAGCAAAAATGAGCTTAGCTCAAGTCGAGTGGCTGTGAAACAGTTCATTTCCTATAAATTCTTCACAGTTATTATATTATTATTATAGTTATTTCTTTTATGATGAAGCAGCAAAATCAGGATGTGTTTGGTTTTTAATTTAACTCAACACCTATACAGCTGAAAGTGAACGTGAAAGGTAAAATAAGGCATATATAAGCTGACTTATATCCACTGTGATTCAGTCAGAAGCTACAAAAGTACCGAGAGCTGAACACCCAGAGAGGAGGAAATGCAAATCAGCATGGCATGGTTTGACTCGGCACAGCCAAAAAGTGCTGATGTAAAAACCCCAACAGTCTTACTTTCTGGCCCAAGTCCTGAGGTTTTTCTGAGAATCCATCATAATCATTCCATATGGTAGTGAGCAAAATTGGCTGCAGCTTCTTGGTTAAACACGATACTGTGGCACAAACCCTGTTTTTTGTGCGTCATGTCATGTATGTGCACACTTTCTCTCACAAACACACTAAATAAAATCTGAGGAAAATTATAACGCTGGTACAGGTGATACAATGAAAAACCCAGTCAAGAATCTTCATTCAGTCTTCATTTCCCATCATGCTCGGTGGATTGAGTAGTTAAGTGTAAAGTTTGCTATTTTATGTTAGAAAATGCAAATATTACATTTTAGTAATGCTCGCGTTTGCTCAGAATGTGGTGCTTTATGTTGGTAATTGTTATTTTGATGCTGGTTTTAACCTTTAGTGAACTGGCTGTTCTTAAGACCATCTGTGTTTGTCGATTATGTTGAATGTCATTAAGGAGCTCACATCACTTAAAGCTGCTTCCCAGCTCTTATTCGGTGCTCCTTGCCACAGTATTTTTTCGTATTCTCCACAAACATCTGGCGACCCCTGGAAATTATCTTGCGACCCCCTTAGGGGTCCTGAGCCCCAGGTTGAGAACCACTGCTTTAATCCACATCTGATACTTGCAAAAGTAGGCTAGAAGTAGGCTTCTATAAAACCTTCCCCTTTCTGTTCATTTCAGAAAACACACACTTTCACCTGTTTGACTAATCTATCTGCTGTCTGACAGAAACAAAGGCAGATAACTGCTTCTGAGCTGCAGCAGTACAGTCAAAACTGTGTCACTGTGTCATGCATAATGGTGTAACCAATCACGGCGCAGGTAAGCATGAGTGGCTGAACGGGGATCTAGCATTAGCCCAATCACACCAGAGTGCTGAGCCAATCAGGATGTGTCTGGTCAGGACACAGCATCTGTCTGTGTGAAAATACCAAACCGTCTGAATGTGACTGTGGATGTAAACATGTAGCAGCTTGTTATTCTCAGCCCCCCTCCGCAGACAGGGCGTTGTGTTACCAATGTGTTTCTGGGAACTAATGTGAGCACATGTGTTCAGCTTCCCCTTGTGTGTACTTGCACGTGAGAGTGAATGTTTCACGCATGTGCAAGGTACAGAGATCAGCAAGAAGTTATTCTCCGAAAACAAGATTTGATATGTGATTAATCACACAAACAGCGAGATGTTTGTCACTTTTATTACACAAGAAATTCAAAAACAAACTTCTTCAGATATGCACAAACGCATCCTGTTGTCTCCTTTCTCCGCCTTAATAGGATTATGCATGCCCGTTGCCAAAAAATGAGCCATGAGACAACTTTGTTCTCAGCTGACATTTTCCAATCCATCTCTTGCGTTTCTCTTTTGCAGTATTTTGCACAAAACTCCAAGCTACAGCCTTCTTTCTAAGCTGCACATCTCATCATTACCTCATCCTCCCTAAGTCATAGCTTTAATGCAGAGTTCCCTCCTCTGTTATACGCATTGTCGAAAGAGGAGGCAGCACTGGTTTGAACTAGTATGATGTGTTACACAACAACACAGCAAAAGAGAGGAAGATCATACTGTACACGCACTGACAGCAGAGCCATAACCTTTAAAAATGATGGACACTCAGTGCACGTGCTGTTTTTCTTGCAGCTTCACATCCTATTTTATGTCAGATTGCAAAAATGTCAGTCATTATGTTTAATAATAAGTGAAAATTGCACAAAGTTGGAGAGCATTTGCACTGCTTGCGTGCATGCTAACTGACTAGCATCTTAACATTGAGTTTGGCCAGGGGGGGTTATTGTGCAGCTCCATTTATGAGACCCCATTTCATTTTTTTTCCCTCCTTACATAACATGTGTTTTTTTTTTTCTCCCACCACTTCACACAAGAGCCACCACGATCCAGCCTGTACATTCCGGTGGTTGTCATAGCAACAGGGCAGCATCCCTCTCCATCCTTTGTCCAGTGTCTCCCCTTCGTTTGAGCTTCCCAGGCGGAAGGTGGTTTGGATTCTGCATGCAAATCGAAAAAACCCTCCCTAATTGAGCTTCGAAGCGAAGGAAGTGGCAGGGATTTTAAATGGCGACTGAATGTCATTAGGTGCTTTTCACACATCGTAGCGAGGTGGTTGACTCCCCACAGTGGTATTACGACGCTCCAAAGTGTTAAATAAGAGGAAAAGAGCACCCAGTCAAGAGTTGTATACGACAGATCCTGACAATTTTCTGTTAAATATACAAATGGAGACACAGTTATAGAGGGTGTGAGGTTAATGGCTTGCACTTTGATTAAAATATTGCCTTTTGGTAATGTTTGACTATGCATGTCTCCAAAGGAATATAAAAAACACAGGTGGAATGAGGATGTGGGATGGAGAAAGGAACATTGTGTCCTTGTTTTGCCTCTGGGAATGTACATGTTTTACTGGGAATAATTGACAGTAATGCAGTGTGTGTGGGCCACTTTAATTCCCTGCAATTGTGTGTAGCAATCAGTGGATGGAGTTTTTGGATGTGGTTCTGTGTCTGTCTTTGTTTTGGTTCTGTTTTGTGTGTAGGAGGGTTTTTAGCTTATCATTTTCTTCACTATTTTCTCCACTGTTTTCTAGCTGTATTTTACAACAGTTTCTGCATGAATGTAGACAGAAATAGAAGTATTGATAAAAATATTTTTGTGCCAGATCAGCCCTATTGTTGTTTCATGATACTGTTATGGCCTGTCTCCATTCTGTGCACCAGCATAACAGATTTTTACTTGAAAATCTAAAACTGGTTCTAGCAAAACTGCAAAGGTATGCACAAAACATAGTTGAAAGGTCACGGAGTTTGCAGATTTGGGCAGCAGAAAGAACCAAAACAAAGTTAGAGTACATGTGTTGGCTTTGGGCCAGCCGACTTCCTCTGAATCAGCACTGAACCTGCCCCTTGGACTTTATGATTGGCTAACTTGTTCTTAGCGAAGCCAATCAGTGAGCTGTCTAATGTTCTGTTGTGAGGGCAGTTGGGATGTAGGGGAAAGGTCTCAAAGCAAACTTTCTTGCCCTTCCCCCTAGAGGGGAAGAGTACAGCAGGAGTAAATGTTTATGTCCCGTCAGATGAGGATGTTTTGTGCGAACTTGTGAAGTGAGGTTTGAAACGTCTCCTTGTACAGTCAGAGGGGGGAAACAAAGAATTCCTTAACTGTGTTTATATCTGTGAAGTTCTGACTCACAACTCTTTTCTAAAGCCAGCTTTGACTTAAATACTGCTGAACTGGCACATACTGTATGTTCTTAACAAACTGCAAAAGCCTGGTCACAAATATCAAGTGTAGGTACTATAAATATGCTGAGGTATTTAGGAAATATGAAGCATTTTACAGTTACACTACACCTGTATTTGGATGATAAAGGTCAGAAATGTAACTAAAAATTAAATTTAGTCTTGATATGCCCTTTCAGGAGATCCCATACAGATTCAACTAAGCTAAACCCAGAAAATAACATCAAAAACAAACCAGACAAGCGTCTGGTTTGTTTTTCATTGATAATAGGGTCCAGACAAGGTGAGTTGAGGTCTCAACCACTCTAATCAGAGGTGTTGTGCATTTTATGACACAGCGCTTCTGGGAATACTGGCCTTGGGCTGTAGCTGTGAAGGAACATAATAACTGTCTCGTGAGTACACCAGTTTCCAGTTACTTCCCACAGGGTCCTAAAAACCAGCCAGAACAAAGCTGTCGTTGAGCTGCTGCCAACATATCAGCCAGACTGAAACATCAGAACATTTGGCAAAAGAAAGCACAGCCGGAGAGCCTCTACTAGAGTTACCTATTAAATGCACTTCAATTTGCTGTTTGTTTTTATGTTTACCGCTCTCAGCAAACTGCTGCGTTGCCAGCTGTTTGAACAGCTTTTACAAACAGGAGCATTTACTGTATACTGTAGACCAGCCTCAACTGTTCCTGTGGCTAACTAGAAACTGCAAAGTTCACTTAATGAATTAATTCTGTGTTCACAAGATGAACAAGTCTTCAAAACAAGTTGTAAGAAATTGGCATTAGTGTTTTGAGATGTCTGCTCCATCATTATCAATTCATGGGCTGAAAAAGCTCTCAGCTCCAGACTCACGAGTGTTGATCTCAAGTCTTATGAATCATCCTCTATACTCATGGCTAAACCAATGACAAGCTAATACTTTCACTGAGCAGCTAGAAAAGCAAGTGCAGCTCCATCCTATCACCTTGTTAAAGCAATACGGAGACATTTTGGGAAATCCGCCTACTTGGTTTCTAGCAGAGACTTAAGTAAGAGTATTACCACTCATCCATCCAGTAAATGTAAAGCTACATCCAGTTAGCTTAGCATTAAGGCTGGAAAAATCTAGCCTTGCTCAGTCAGAAGACAAGTTGCCAACCAGCATGTTAATTAGCAAGCTTTACAGGTGCTGGTTGCCAGATTTTGTTACTAGCAGACAAAGCTAGTCTAGCTTTTTACAGTCTTTATGCTAAGCTAAGTGTCTGCTAGCTGTAGCTTAACATTCAGACTGAAAAAAGCCAGCCTGGCTCATTCAGAAGACAATTTTTCCAACTATGTATCATCAGTTAGCTTTAGAGGTGCTAGTCGGCAGACATAGCCACACTAGCGGTTTCTATTTTTAGGAATAAACTAGTCTGGCTTTGTCAGAATAAATCTGACTACCAACATGTTAGTCAGTAAGCGTTAGAGGTACTTGTCAGCAGATTTAGTTACCAGCAGACATAGCTGGGCTAGCTTTTTCCAGTCTTTATGCTTAGCTAAGCAACTGTTGGCTGAATACTAGCAAAAAGCTAGTCTGGCTTGGTCAGATGACAATCTGTCTAAAGACTTGTAAAGCTTGCTGACTAACAGGTGCTGGTTGACAGATCTTCCAGCAGAAAGAGCCAGGCTAGTCTTTATGCTAAGCTAACAGGCTGCTAGCTGTAGTCTTACGTTTTCCTGACAGTGGTATCCAACTTCTCCAACTCTCTGCAAGAAAGAGAGCAAACAGGTTTCCCAAAACATCAAACTAGTTTTTAATTCTTGAAGTCAAGACTCTTACAGCCATGTTGTGATAAAAATAAAAGTTTTAAATGTATCAATAAAAAACACCCAGGTTCAGTAAACGTGATGTTTTACCAAATCAGGTGCATTACAATATCGCAGTTAACAAAAGGATAAAACTCCTTGAGGAAATCTACAAATGGCATTACGGACAGATCAACCACATTTGAACATACGTCTGGGTACAGACATCTACAAAGTGTACCATAACAAGTTGACCCAGTGTGTCAAAATCTGAAGACATCAAACGTTTGCCATTTAAAAATAGACACTTCATATAATCAAAGAATTAGTAACATTGAAGACTGGACAGTTGAAAAGGCAGGTCAACATATATTAACAGTACATGAACTAGTCAGATTTATTAAGTTACACATGCTGCCCAGCCTCAGCAGCTCTACTCTTCAGTGTCCGTGTGCTTTAGTTCATTTTTAGTCACCAACAGACAAAAAGGGAAAGATGACATGGGCTATAAAACAGTGTTACAAAAGCCGATCCCTTCTAAAGACGAGGGGAAAGACGTACCCTGCCATTACCAGCTCATAACTACCAAGGATCTCATTAACCTTGTCATGTTTTAAGTTGACCAGCCAACTTTAAACCATTAAAATGCAGGTTAAAAATCATCTGAGTGGGAGGAAGAGAGAGAAAAAAAAAATACAGTACTAATTTAAAGAAAAGAGAAAGTCAGGAGGGCAGTGGGAGTCAGTCTATGAGTTGTGGATTTAGTAATCCACAGGTTCATCCCCTTCCTCGCTCAGCAAACAGGTGCGGATCAGGGCCTCAGTCACGCCGTACGGGTCGCAGTTGGCAGACGGGCGGCGGTCCTCGAAGTAACCCTTCTTCTCCTGGCCGACACTGCGTGGAATGCGGATGCTGGCGCCGCGGTTGGCCACACCTGCGGAGAATTCGTTGATGTTGGAGGTTTCATGGTGGCCGGTGAGACGGCGGGCATTGTCGAGCCCCCCCTTGGGGTCATAGGCACGGATGTGATAGCTGTGCCTCTTCCCGAGCTTCTCGATGGAATCTTCAATGGCTCTGAAAGAAGAAATGCAGAGATTCCCCGTCAGAATTTTTTAAAATCATTACAGCAAAACATTAGCAGAGCTGTCAAGTGATGCTTTGAACACTCACTTTAATCCACCCTCTTCCCTCATCTCCTTTGTGCTAAAGTTTGTATGGCAGCCAGCACCGTTCCAGTTTCCAGGGATTGGCTTGGGGTCGAATGAGGCAACGACGCCAAAATCTTCACAGACGCGGTGCAGGAGGAAACGTGCCACCCAGAGATGATCACCCATGTTGATACCTTCACAAGGCCCGACTTGGAACTCCCACTGGACAGACAGAGTCCAGAAATTATAAGTTACATTTTTAACTGGCTCTTAATCATAAAAAACAGCAGTCTACAGTCTACACATGGATTAGGTTTTTAGTATAATTACCTGAGCAGGCATCACTTCTGCATTTGTGCCACAAATCTGGACTCCAGCATACAGACAAGCTCTGTAATGGGCCTCAACGATATCTCTACCATAGGCCTTGTCAGCTCCCACACCACAGTAGTACGGACCTGTAAAAATAGGTTGAAAAATGAATTAAACCATCCAGGCATTCATTCAAAAACACATTTACACAAAAGCCTTTAAACTAGCTGCTTACCTTGTGGTCCAGGGAAACCGTTTGATGGCCAGCCAAAAGGGTGTCCATCTGTGCCCAGGATGGTGTACTCCTGCTCCATGCCAAACCAGGGATGCTGGTCCTCCACCATCTCCATCACCTTCTTACATGTGATGCGAAGGTTGGTTTCTGCAGAAATAAAAGTCAGATTAGAATACTAACACCAGTACAGTCAAATCTAATTAGCTGGGACAGTTTGAGGAAGGCAAATTATACAAAATTTAATTCCTCAAGTAGTGTCAATCATGGAAGTTATGCAACAATTTAATTGCTTTAGGGTTCAAGAGCTGCACAAGTGGGACATGTCCATTAAAGACAAATGCAGAGTTAAATCATACAAGATGGGCCAGTAAATCTACAAATTATTCGGCTTAATTATTCAGTTACAGTTTAATGCTTTCTGCCATATCTGAAATGCTTTTGCTAAATTTAGGGCTACTGTACTAATGCATCCATCACTTCTACATGTATATGCCTCAGCATCTAAGGCCTGCACAGACACCCCCACCCTCAGAGACTGTAACCAGACAATCTGTAAATAAAGAACCAAACATCTATTAAAATTGTGTGTAAGCCTCTATTCTATTTTTAATACACGTTGCTATTTATTGTTGCTTGACTGGTTCTGCTTTCGAGTTTTTCATCATTTTGTTTACATTCTTCTAACTGAGAAGCCATGCATAATTTCACTGTACTTCAGTATGGTGACAAAGTTCTTTCTGATTTTCTGTGTGCATGCACATGAGAATGAGTGCATGCATGTGCAAATGAGTGCATTTGCATCAGACGATGTGTGTGTGCGCAGTGTACACCTGTTCATATGCATGTGTGCATGCAACTGTGTGCCATGGAAAGTAACAGATTTAATCTTTAAATACCTGTGTAGTTTGAGAGGGGGAGCCTTTTCAGGTCAGATTACATTCTTGTTTTATCCTATATGTTCAGATAAGATAGCAACTAAAATACTCAGTTGTGTTTCTTGATCATGATACATTTCTAAAGCCAAGTGTTTTTCCTCCACCATTCTCCTTATAAAGTAATGTCCCGCCCACCTTGCACTGTCAGGCCAATCAAGTTTGCTTCATGTCAAGTAGTCTGGCTCCTACTACAGTTGCAGAATCTCCAAAATTTGTATATTTTACTGTAATATTACCTTATGTTTTAGGTATGAAATTGAGTTTGAAGTAGTAACAGTTTCTGCAACATTGATGCAAATTATTCCATTCATTACCATTAAAAACTTTAGAGGTTCTGGGCTTCTTTTTTTACCTGCAGGTTTGCCGTTGTACTTGAGCACTTCACACAGCACCAGCTTGTTTGGGTCTTTGCGGAATGGATCACGGAACATGGCAGAAGGGATCAGATACATGTCGCTGTTGGAGCCCTCGGCCTGGTAGGTGCTGGAACCGTCAAAGTTCCACTCAGGTAGATCTACAACAAAAGAATGAGGAGGGCAGATGTATTAGGCTACACTGTGGGACATTTATCATCATGCTCAGGAAATGCTCAGGAAGATTTGAAAGGCTTCTTACCTTCGACACTCTTAGGCTCAGAATCCAGCGTCCTGGTTTTGCAGCGGAGCCCCTCTCCGGTTCCGTCGATCCAAATGTACATGGCTTGGACTTTATCTCCCTGAGGGAGATCCATGTACTGCTGCTTTACAGCTTTACTCAGCGTGGCACTGGCGGACGTGGCCATCTTTTATTTCCTACTATAACACACCTGAGAGGGATAAGAAGAGCAGAGGAGAGGAGAGAAGATGCAGGTATGAGACCACGGTGTGCTCTGGATCACATGTTGCGTAACAGCGGGTTGGGGGCGCAAAAACACACAAAAACAGCACCATTGTCTCCTCTTCCAGAAAGCAAAACGGGGTTGAGGATGTAAGAGAAGGCACATTTCCAGTCTTTTCCCTTTCTCCACTTTGAAAACAAAGGGAATCTAACTTGCAACCGCGTGTGCATGACCATTAAGATTACAGTTGACAAAAGAAAACCACATTACAGCATAAAGAACTTGGAAAAACACAGCCTCCGCACATCTTATTTCCATTACCGTCTGTCGTTGTAGCCATGGTTACAATATCAGAGTGAGGCAATATTACATCACAGACTTCCTCGTTGTAATCCATCACAAACTACCTGCTACTAAAAGCCTCAAACTCACAAAAACAAACATTTATGAACACACTTAATCTGGAGATGAAGCGACACAAGTCTGCAGCTATAGTCAAGAGTTCACCGTTTAAACTCTATAACAATGAGAAGTCTGGTACATTGAGTACTAATTGATCTCCTGCCCTGTCACTGTTAAGTTAAACCCGGAACAAAAGCGCAAGAAAAGAAGACAAAACAAATTACCTGGATAAACGAGGAAATTGAAATAAAAACTAAAGGACTGACAGGTCCAGTGTCTTGTCTCTGGATGTCTCGCTAGTGTCTCTCTCATTCTCCGGTACCGAAACTCCGGGTCCAGCCGCATTTATAAGAGCAGGAACTGGGATGTCGAGGGCTTTGATTGGCTGGAGGGACGCAGCGTGTTTACTCCAAGATGATTGAAGGCACATGCGGGCCGGTCATTGGACAGGCTGTGAGACGGAGCTGCGACGCCCTCTAAAGGAGCTCAGCAGCGTGCTACTATGCGTGACTCTCCACTTCGCTTGTGTGTCCGAGCGTGTGCAGCCTCATCTTCCTCACGTGTAGAAAATAGCCCACGGAATCACAATTGAAGTAAAACAAAAAGTGGCAGTGATGAAGGTTGGTCACTCTTTACAGACGTGCTTCATTGTTGGACTCGACCTCGTGGGACAAAATGTACAACATCCTCAAGTCTCAGCGACACAGAGCCACCAGGTAGTTCTTAGTCAGCCTAGGACGCCACCATGTGGTGGAGGTCAGTTACAACCAGAGTGTACTGGTTTTAGTGGGAGAGATTATGTAATTCCACTAATAAACATGATCTGGTGTTGGGTTTGCCCACGTGAGCAGATTATGTGTAACATGCATCTATAGTTGTTTACACAAACAATATAATGGAATTGTTAAACGGTGCAAATATGTTTTATTACATGTTGACTTAATTAGTGTGATTTATTGATTGATTAGTTTGTAGCATGAAAGAAAAATCTGTTTTGATTTATTAAAAGCATAATCACAACACTTTATTGGTCTAATATAGTTTCCTACAGAGACAGAGAGCAGCACTAAAAAGGATGGAGTTGAGAAAACTGGGTTAAATTTTTAAACTGGTTTGCCCAATTGTCTAACAGATGGATAAATCAGTTTGTGTACATAAATTGTAAAGTCATTAGTCTCTACACAGTCTTTAGGATATATTAAAAACTGTCAAAACTTGAGAGGGTCCAGGGATAAAATGGACAGCTGGATACTCTGCTAAAACTAGGCTTGTCAACTTTTAGCAGGACTACCAGTCAGAGGTGGTGCCAAGTCATTGTATGGCAAGTCACAAGTAAGTCTCAGGTCTTGGCACTCAAGTCCCAAGTCTTAAAGAGATAATAATGTGCTCTTCACCAAATGTAAGGCCATTTAAACAAATTAGCAACATTAAATCTAGACTAAATATTCTTTGCATAACTTCAAATGTGGAATTAAGTTGGAGGTTAATGGAACCTGTATGTTTTGCATCCTGCAATTTGTTTTTATTGACCACCATACACAGTTTTTATACGTGAACAAAATCATCTTTAGTCTTATTTTTTTCCAACTGGTGCTCAGCAATGTAATGTTAATTCTTTATGGTTCTCTCCTGCAACCTGATTGGAAGCTGTCGGACTGGTTCAAACAAAGTGAGTCTGGGGATTGTAGTACACTAAAGGAGGAGGTGTGTAGGATTTGGTGACATCCAACAGTGAACAGAGCGGTGGTTGCAAACACTTTGTCTCACTCTCCCCTTCCAAAAGTGTAGGAGAACCTACGACGGCTGGTGTTTTTATGATGGTGGTTGAGGGTGCTGTCCAACGCGATGGTTCGAAATCTCCCAAAGGCATTCAGCTGGGTTCAGATCCGGTGATTGTGAAGGCCTTAGCATATGATTCACAGTATTTTCAGTATTTTCAGTGGACATTGTCATCTTGGAAGATATCATTTCCACCAAAATGTAAATGTTTCATCGCAGGATAAAAGCGATCCCTCAGAATAACTTTGTATGAGTTTGCAGTGAGCAATGAAGGGATTTTCAGCTTCCCCAGCTCTAGTATAAACTGATAGTAAAGACGGAGAGAGAGAGTCTATGAATTTGATTGTATCAGCTGGTAAGACACAGGAGTAGTACCTGAGAAACCTGAGAAAGTTCCAAGGAGGCACTGCACCTATCGGACACCACCTGTAGCTGCAAAGCAACCTGAAATGACCTCAGTTCCAGAGAGCATGAAGACATCACCTCAGGTCTTATTACTCGAAAGACCCGCTAACCATGTGGCGTTAAGCTTCCTTTGAACTTTTAGGTAACTTTCAGTAAGCTGCAGGGAGGCATGACAGAACAGGTCTGTTGTTGTGGTTTCCCTAGACAAGGATGAGGAAACAATGTAGAAACAAAGGTAACACCAGGATTAGTTTCAAATAGGAAAATACTGACATTGGCCAGGGAAGTTAAGAAAATCGAAGCCAGCACATCCATGAAAACATACTTCTCTCTTCTTCTGACACCTTTGGGAGCTGAGCAGCCCCCCTACACACATTCATATCCAAAAACCTTGGATGAAGCAACAGAGATCTCTTCTCAAGTTTGCATCCAGATACTATTTGTGTTTACATGGACTCTAATATTGTACAAATCAGAGTGGTAGCCCAATCAGAATCCAAATGCCTCACATAACCCCCTCAACTGTTAGAGACTGGCTCCATCTGGCCCCTAATAAGCGCCTAATAACCATGAACAAGTGTGTGTGTGAGGGACATAAAGATAGTGGAGCGCAGAAACAAAACAAAACTCATCTGGCTGAAACATTTTTTTTGTTGGAAACCTTAAAAGATTTAATGATTTCAGCCTCATGGCTGAATGGCAGAAACAAGTTGTTCAGACAAATGTTTGAAAAGATGAATGAAGCTGTAATGCACTGGAACATCAACCAAATCAAAAACCACTGGAAAAGTTTGTTTTAACAGGCAAAACCACATCTTCTTCTGCTGCTATATTTCTGTCAGATTCGATGCATCACAGTGTTTGGAACCACTTTGTGCAAGCAAAAAAACATATACTGATTAAATGATTTTGGGACATGCAAAGGCACATCTTATCAGATCACTTAAGTTAGCATCCATGTAAACCGTTAAGTTGGAATCTCTAATCAGAATAAGTTCATATTCAATAATGTACCGGCACTGTTGTGTCATCCTTTCTCCATCATTGCCAATTCTTTCCTCTTCCCTTGTCAGACTTTTTCCTGGCATGATGATGGACACTTCTCCCCAGCATCATCTGCTGATACACTGGCTGGAGTTCGTATAACGATCTTCTTGGAGCCCCGGGCTAAAATACCACATTGCACCATCTGGGACTCTGGTAGAATCTGGACATGTCTTTGAACCTCCTTCTAAAGACAGAGGATGTCCCCACCAATGCTCCGCTGCAGGCCCTGACCAGGGATGTTGTTGCAGTATATCTTGTTGGTGTTGTTCTGAATCATTAGAGGCAAAAATGACCCACAACCGTAAACACGTATCTTGTCAGCCTTCAGCCCTCCGGCAATGTTGTGCCCTGGATTCAAACTGGTGAGCAGGAAGCGCGCCCACTGAATTAACTAACAAAATATTAGTATTAATATTAACAGACTCTTTTTTATGAAAAAACTCTCGACACAGAATTATATTTTGTTCCTTTGGCTTCCACTGTGAATACCTCCGTAGCTGTGCCCTTTTAAACTTTTGTTCGTTATTTGGATTGGCTCTGGCTCCTTTTTTGTATATATTTTTTCTTTATCATGATGACAAAACTGTACTGTAACTGCTCATTAAACCTGCATCAGTGATGCACAGAAAAAATTACATGACATCATTAAAGTATCCTCCTGAGCAGCCCTCTGCTATGGTTTTGTTTTGCAGTTCGGTGGATGCACAGCGCCACCTGATGGCCTTGGAGCTCCAGAGCAGCAGATGAGGATGAGGAGGGAGCTCTCTGTTCTCTGCAGGAGACCCGACTTTTATTACCTCTGGAAGGGGAAGTTCCATCTACCTGCTCTTTACAAACACAAGTAAGACAAAAAGCCAAAGTATAACTGATCAGAAAGCTTCAGTTTTCAGTTGGAGTCACATTTATGTTGAAAATTGTATTTAATTTTCATAAAGCTGGGCAAAATGTTTGAAATCCAAATCATGATATTGATAAAAATATTTTACCAATATCTACAAATACCACCATGTTGCAAATGAATGTAAAGTTTATTCTCAACCTTGGAAAAAGTGAATTTCACAAAATAATCTTAACTCAAAGTCAGTGGAGGAAAGTAATTAAGTACATCTACTGAAAATAAAATTCTGAGGTACTTTTACTCCGCTACTTTTCAGAGTGAAATACTGTATTTTATACACCACTGGATTTAAGTACCAAAGATTCATTTTAGCTGCATAGTGAGTGCTTTTACTTTTGTACTTAAAGTATATTTTCCTGATATTACTTTTGTACTTTTACTTAAAGCTACTACAGAATTATTCATATTATGTTGATTTTGGAGGCCCCTACAGTCTAAGGTTGTCAAGGTATCGATGTATCAATACTTTTTAATACCATGGTTTTAAAAACAATACAATACTAACATATTATAGAGTTGGATGTACCAAGGCTATTAAAAAATGATCAAAGTGCTCATTCAGCCCTCAGATCAGTTCAGTCTTTTTTTTGCCCTGCTTGAAATCTGGCTTGCAGCAAAACCAGACAGTCCTTTTCTTTTTCTGTACCAGCACTGTGTGCAGGTTGTTAATTCAAAAAAGAAGAAAGAAAAAAGAACAATCTTATTCTGATATCTGATTCTGGTATCATGACAACTCTATACTGCAGACAAAAGCAGTAGTGTTTCTTCCATCATAACCACCAGATATAACGTCAAAAATAGAAATGATCTAAATCTCCTCGTCCTCCTCCAGCTGCTTCTTTTTAACTGGCTGTAACTCTGCTCAGGAAAACGTACACACAGGCTTGTTTCATCTGATTTCACAGAGAATCTGACTATGTAGAAATAACCGATCTTCTCGCTGATGGTCTCATTTGCTTCTGTTGGTCATATAGACGCATCAATATTAAATTAAACCAGTTAAAAATCCTTGTAGTTGTAGAAGTGAGACTTTGAATGCAAGAGTTTTACTTGTGACAGAGTATTTTAAAATTGCGGTATCTTTACTTTTACTTACAATGTACCATGTATTTTTTGGGGCTTTGTTTTAACTGCGTCTCAGAGTCTTCATCAGTGGTCGGGTTGTCACGGAGATTGGAGGCTGATGCCGATGACCAAGTGTGAACAGAGACCATACTGAGATGAGGTGCACATGAAGGGTCAGGGGAAAGCTAGTCAGTGCACTTTGAGTCAAGATTATTTTGTCAAAACCAACTTATACATTACTTATTTATACTGTACTATTTATACTTATACTACACAACAAATTAGACAACACTCTTCACACACGTAAAACAAAAACTTAAATGATTCACTTGTTTTTTTACACTGTTTTTAAATAGTTTGCTCGAAAAACATTAATTTTGGATTGTAAAATGGTAGCACAGTGTGATCGAATCAACACCAGTACAATTCCATAATAAGTCAAATGAACAAACAAAGTTTTCCTCCTAACTGTTGTAACTAAGTGTGATCTTCCACCTGAAACTGAAGCACCATTTGTCAAATGCATAGCGATAACTCTGAAGTCTCAGGTTGTGTTCCCAGTGGACGATGAAATCACAGCTCATGTTAAGAGACTTGTCGTTCTCAGTCAAAACATGTTGAGTTTTCACAGCTTAATCATTGTCACATTTGCCTGAAGGCACCATGCAAGCTGCTCTACCAGTCTGTCGTGAGTTGTTTTTTTGTGAATTGTGGGCTAATATAGAGAGAGGAGGACAACACAAGTAACCAGAGGGACGTGACTCTCCAGCCAACATACAAAGACGTGCTCGTATGTGGAAGGTTCCCTCCAGTATTACTTGAAGTGAGAGCACAATTTGGTCCTACGTCAGGCACTAACAGACCGACAGACTAAGATGTTCAACAAAGTGAAAACTATTCATCTGAATGAAAACCAATAGCTTGAACTTCCGTTGGGTCTACTAGTGAGGTGAACAGTCGTTGTTTGTTGTATTTCTGTCTGACAAAGTGAAAACAGTTGAGTATTTAATCAGTGATCGTTCCTTGATTAGATGGTTTAGTTCAGTTTTTTTAACAGCATAACATTTTTTTTAATCTTCTGATATATTTTTAAAGAGATTTTGCCAAACAAACAGAAAAGACAAAGATAAATTCCTGGATTTATGCCCATCATTTTCCCTGGCAGACAAAAAGCACTGGATACTTACGGGATGTCTGAAAATGAATATGAGGGAAGGGTAGTGAGAGAAAAAGGGAAAAGTTATTTAATTTATTTTTTTTCTGAAGGATGGGTCGATTTGTGTTTGTATTGTCTTCCCTTATTAGATTTTACTATTAGTAAGGATCAAATAATTACATTAATTTTAGGCCATGATAATTAAGTTATTGACTTACCGTACAATATATGGACATGACCTCAATTTCTTTTTTTTCTTTCTAATTCTTGTTGTTTCCAAACTTGTTGGTTTATATAAGAATGTCACCAATATTTTAATCAGCATGATGGAAAAAAACGCAGCCAATTAGACGATGATACAGGAGCAGCTTTTCACTTCTGTTCCACTCCCACAAAAATACTCCTGTCCTGTCCCAATCCTATGAAAAAGTAAAAAAAAAAAAAATTAAAATCCTGTCCCATCCCAGTCCCTGGGGAATGATACCCATCCCATCCCTGTCCTTAACCTATTGTTATTATGCTTCCTGGTCCCACCTGCTCCGGTTACCTTTTTTCCTGTCTCTGTTCCATTTACTCCCATCCTCCAGGAATCCCGCAGGAATCCAGTGTCCTGTGGCATTCCCGAAAAAAAGTCAGCCTCTACTACCAATCCACACTCTGTGATCCGTCTTGTGATCTGGACTTGAACTGACCTACAAGCCAAGTCCTCATGGACTGAGCTACTGCTGCCCCTAAAAAATTTAGAAAGCTGAAAGTATTTGAGGTTACTCAAGGTTACTACATTCCAATATCTTGAAGAATTAAACGTTCATTGCTCTGTGGAAGGGTGTACGAACAATTTAATGTATATAATATAATATTATTATATCTGTGGCATAAAATGGTCTTAAATT
>JAJHUR010092790.1:3172-18466 GCA_027495735.1 Lutjanus campechanus
AAAAAAAAAAAAAAAAATCAGAAAAGAAGGTATGAACCAGTGTCATAAACAACTGGGTCTGTAGCTTGTAACACTTACCCAGAGCAGGCACATGAGGCTGCTGTCTTGTTTGGCTTTGTTTGTTTGAGCCTGAGAAAAACAGAGGAGAAGGCAGGATGGTCAGAGCGAGCGGCAGCTGTATCCACAGATGCTCATGTAAAAACATCCTTATTCACATGTTCCCCTCCACTTGTTTGTTTCCTGGTAATTTAGCCCTTCAGCACGAGGAAAAAAAAACAAAACGCTGCTTTGTTTTCATACTAACAAGGCAATTAGCAATCATTACACATTTCTACTCTGGGTTGCCTACAGGTGGATATTGGTAATGATCTAACAAACCAAAAGCTGATTTCTAATTCATGCATGTGTGTGTGTGTGTTAATGTGTGTGAGCCCAAGTGCATCTGCATGTTTGTTTAAAACAGAGCATGACTCACATACAAGGTTAAAATCCTGGGCTACCAGTGTATTAATCTACCAACATTCACTCTGACCCATCTCCCCCTCTATATAGTATTGTATAATAGATGTGCATGTCCTGAGTAGGAACAAGTGTGGGGCAAGTGCAGGAGGTACAGTAGTGAGGTGGAAATTGGAGCAGACAGGAGGCATTGACACCAAATGAGTTGTAAACGGTGCTCCTGGCTCCCCAAGGACTGTCTGTCATGCTGTGATCACTGGTAATGCCATCAGGAGAGCGAGACCAGAGGCAGGGGAGAGGAGGGGAGGCAGGGGGATAGGGTCCACACACACAAAAAAGATAACATGACTACACCTAAAACGCCCCAGGGAGTAAGATCCTAGGTGTGGGCGTGGCATGAACACAACATTAAGCTTCAGACCAAAATTCACCTGCGAAATTTACTCATGTGGCAAAAAGTAGGAGGGGATGAGAAGCACAGTGGGATGTAAACATCAACATAGAGTGCAGGCGCTAGTATGGCTAGCAGGCTAACAACAGCGGCCCACAAAGTTGTCAATCATAAAGCTTCAAACACTTCACTGTCATTAAACTGCCACTGTCCTTGCAGTGACTGCACACAAGCAGCATCCCTGAACTATTTTCCCATACAGTTAGAAAACAAGAATGTAATCTTTTATATACATATTTCCTGAATGAGAGGTCTTGAATGAGCTTCTCTCATACCGCCTGAACATTCGAGAGCCTTGGGGTTTTGTTAGTAGGTTTGGTAAGGTTGTTAGATTTAGAGAAAGATTAAGAGAAAGCAGCATCAGAAGTTATTACGTGACCAACTAGGGATGTTAATGATTAATCGCCAGTATGACTTTAACAGATTAAACATTTATTAATAGATAAAATATGTTTTGTGCACCATTTCTCCAGGGTTCTCAGGTTCCCTCACCGTTTGTTTTGGTCTGCCTTGTTATTTGACATCGTTGCCATTTGTTGAATAAGAACAGGCAGACAAGAGCAGCTGTTTTGAGCCAGAGTCTTGTCTTATTATTATGTTTGTTTAAATGATTTGTGCTTCATCAATTAATGTTTTACACAACAATTGTGGCTAAAAAATTGGTAAACAAAACTTAATTGGAGAAAACGATGATGATAAGATTTGTATCATAATAATTAGCGATTAGTTGATTATTGATTGTTAATGTGTTCCTCGTTAAAGGAAAATGCACAGAATTTGCAATCGTATGACTAACTTTCATAAATGAGCAAACCACGTGGATCTGCAGGCTCCTGCTGTAAATATTTTAATCAATGATAACCTCAATGTTCTGAGTCAGACAGTCTGTCACAACTACTTTAAAGCACTATTTTTGCAACAAGTACAGTATGTCTGGTTTATTTTTATTTTTTTTTAGACTGACCTTAAATTGCAAACCTTGTTATTGACTACACAGCACCTGAGTGTGAAAACCACTGCCATGGCTGCAAAATCACAAGAAAATACTGCAGTCTTACAGTGTTAGGAAAAGAGCTCCTTTGGCCAAACCTGACACCAAATTTCATCAAGATTCAGCGAGATAAGATTTTGAGACAACAGACAAATAGAAAGGAATAAAACCTTGTTGACAGAGGTATTAAGAACTAGGATCTATCCCCTCCTGTCTCAGTACATCACCCAATTTCTAAATTTAAGAAATTCAGTTATATATGTGAGGAATAATAATTTCTGGGACTAACTACATCCTTCTTCTGTACTGGCACAATCACAGTGTGCTTTTAAACACGTCACCTTAAGTAAACTCCTATGCTGCAACAATTGACTGAATGACTGAATGAATCCATTCCAGTATGTGTTTACCTTTTCTAACGACCACACAACAGACATACATCCTCTGCTTTACTCCATGTTCATGGTCCCCATCTCTATTTTTTCTGTGGCCTCATTTCATATGCAGGTTCATCTGGCTCAGGACAGCGTGGCCCTCACTGCAGAGTGGCCCAACAGAGTCCCCAGGGCCAGGCCCTCTGTTCAAGGTCCCCAGGGGCCAACCCCCTACCCTGCATACCTGCTTCAGTTCATGTGAGCAGCTATGGCCGCCATATGTGAAGCTGTAGGAAAGCAGATGCTGTTTTTCCATTTGTGAAATCAAGTTTTTGGAAAGCAGTCAGCATTTTGATGGCCAGAGTCGACTCAGTGTAAAGGGGAAAGGCCGGTAAAGAGGCAGCAGGTTCAGTTGTGCTCTGTTGAATGCCAACACTGCAACGTCTGATCATCGCTGTGAGGATATGCTGATGTTGCAAAGTGGTGGCATGGCATTATCTTATGTGTTAACACTGGTGTAAGTACATGCAGCACAAAGACACACAGTCCTGATGTGGACCTGTCTGTGGCTGAGCAGTTCCTTTGTCAGTCATCTGCTGATGCTGATAGACAATACGGGGGTGAGGATGCGTGTCAGAAACAGAAAAGCCTGAATGAAATGACAGACTCTCTTGCCGGCCCTCTCCTCCGCTGCCTCCATCTCTCCCTGTCCCCGCACATCTCACCCACAGCAGCCTGGGACGCCATGACAAGCCTGACACCTGTCAGTCATACACTCACAGACAGGATGGAGAGGACAGCAGCATACACAGCTCCACATGCTACTGCAGCACAGCACTGAACTCACTTTACCACTAATCCACACACTCAGCAGGTACAGTGGTGTTGCTGCATGGTGACACTGCTGATGTGATCCATGGAAAACAAGTTTCACCCATGCTCGTGTGACATCAACAGAACAGATATGAGAACTTAATAACTCTTTTTAAAACCTGATTTAATCATGGTTTAACTTTAAATTATGTTGTGCAAAACTTTTAAACTAGATTAAAATTAAGAAAGATTACATTTAAACTTTTAATTTTTACTTTTTCAATTCAATTTTGTTGTGCCAAAACTTTCAACTCCAGTTTAAAATGTGAACCAGTGTTAATTTTTAACTTATTTGAGGAGGTTTAACTTTTAAAACAACTGCCTGTTTGAGCTAGATTGAGCAAAATAATCACATAATCACATTCCTCAAAAAAATTAAGGGAAACGCTTCACCCAAATGAATGACTTTTCTTTCACTCCACTTGATAAATCAGCCAACAAGGTTTTTGCAAAGGAGAAATTAGAACTTTGCTGCCTTTATTTACAAAAAAGTATGTTGAGCGATAGTACAGATTTTAGGTATGCAGTGCATAGTATATGATTTCAAATGCACCACTGGTTTTGCTAAACTTTGATAAGAACTAATCTTAGATTAAATTAATATTGGTGCAAGCCAGTCCAACACTATTTAATTATTTCTAATAGTTTATCAAAAGTCTGAAAGCAATAATCCATAAACAAACCTGATGTATTATGTTTTGATGTGGGGAATAATATTACAATTAAAGTAGTGCTGACTTGAAGTTTGAAAGGTTAGATTTCACACAGTTAGGTGTCAAAGCACTGCACGACTGCAGCCACCGACTCCCTCCTGGCGACAAATTTCATTAACAAACCTGATGTATACAGCACACACAGCCACAGTTCAAATGGAGGACATAAATTTCAGCCCGTGGGGTACCGCGGTCACATTACAACTAATCAGCCGCTCTCCTTATACCCTTATGGAAAAATCTTCTTCTGTTCAGACGGGTGGGGGCAGATAAAGGAAAATATGACGCTTTATTTCTAATCAGCATAAATTACCAGCATCCATCAGGTGAGGCTCAAATTAAAATCCTCATCTGACAAAGCAATGGGGACTGTGTGAGCTCACTCATGAATCAGTATGATTTAATCCAATCATATTAGACCCCAAAGCCAAAAAATTCCACTCAGGATCAACCCATTTGCCCTTCTTCACATTTTCTTCATTAAGTCTTAAAGGGAACATTTGGTTCTGGGGGTCAACTGGGTTCAAATGTGCCATCACATTTTCTCTCTTCAGAACAGTGTGAAGTACCAAGTGAACCGATATCATGTCATCCTACCCAAACACCTGATCTTGTCTTTATCGCTTTTCACTTGTAAAATAATGATCAAATAATTGCCCTTAAGTAAATCCTACTAGTTAGTGCACACTTGCTGCATTGTACTGCAAATACTGTTACAGTGTGCCGTGTCTTCAAGGAGGAACTAAGTGAAAAAGGTACATACCTCAGGACTATTAACAGAACACACACATGCCCTGATTAGTTTATTATCCAGAAAGTTCCTCTCCGTTTCCACAACCAGTTAAATTTACAGTACCATCATCAGGCTGTAAGGCTGCTAAATGAAACTACACTTTAAAACAGGCTGATTAGGTAGTCAAAACTTAGTCAAAACAAAGAGATGTGGTGTTTTATGGTCTGTGTAAACCATCAAATTATCTCAATCGTTGCTCACGCAGATCTAAAAATACCACATTTAAAAGCTAAAATTGGAGCTGGAACAATTAGTCAATTAACTTGATCAGTTCATCTGATTAATTGGTGGCGTTACTTCTCAAGCAAAACATTCTCCAACTTCTTAAATGCTACAATTTGCTGCTTTTTCTGTTATTATTATTGCAGTCATTGTCTCTGTTTTTGGACAAAATGGTTCATCAAAAAATCATCAAATTAATACAATAAGAAGTAAGTTAGTCACTGTTATATCTATTCCAGGTGCAGGTATTTTCATTTTATGACACATTATACTACATTTGGAAGTTAACGTACTTCTGCTCCACAGTATTTACTTGATAGCCAGTTACTAGTTACTTACAGATTTAGATCATTCATATCAAATATAAATAAACTAATAAATTATTATAGTCTACATTAAACTACCTTGCAGTATAAAGTAATTAAAATGAGCCCCACTTCTACCAGGTGCAATATTAAGGTGATGTATTAGAATCAGTGATTAAATAATTCTAAAATATAGTGGATTCTAGTATTTTCACACTAGTAGTGCTACGTTTACTCAAATAACCATCCTTTAAAAAATAAAAGTAGCAAAACCTCAAGGTAAGATTGCTCCACTAGTTTTGTCTTATTTTACTTAAGTAGAAGTACGACAGTATTAGCAGCATAATTAAGCCTATTCAAAGTATCAAAAGTAAAAGTATGGTGCAGCAGAATGAACCATGTCAGTGTGACATTATATTAGTGGATTAATATTATTATTATTACTGTATGAGCACCATTTTATGTTGCGTTAAAATCAAGATACTTTTTACAGCCTGATGTTGGGTAGTTTAATCTACTACAATTAATCTTTAACAAATTACATTACATTTTACCACCTAAACTTGCAAAACCTTAATCTTCATAGTAACTACAGCTGTCAGGTAAATATAGTCAGGCCTAGTGGACTAAGTCCAACCTTTCCCTCTGAATGTTGTGGAGTATAAGTCTAAAGCTACACAAAATGTAAACACTTCACGTAAAGTACAAATACCTCAAACTTATACTTAAGTGTTATACTTGAGTACTTAGTTACTTTCCACCAATTTTCTGCAGGATTGCTGATGTGGCCCAGAAGTGAGAATCAACCTGGCTCACTGCATTTGAAGGCTATAAGCTAACTGTGTCTGCAGCACTTCCGCAATCTGTTAAAACTTGACACTTTCTTTTAATTAACTGCTCAAGGCTGCAGTTACATTGTCAGTTAATCTGCTTTCATTTGTTTTTAGCTCCATGAAACGTAGCGTGTGTTTTTGTGTGAAATTAGCAACAACAAAAATCAGAACGAGAGAACGAGACTGTCTGTTAGAAACTTACCTGAGGTTGGTGTTTGTGGAGGATAATGACAATATTAGCAGAACTCTTACTCCTTCATGTTGAAATCAGTCGGTATAAATCGAGCCGAAGATTTTTCCACCAAGGACAAACAAACGATTAGAGTCACAGGCTCGCAAATACAGCCCAGACAGCGGTTCAAAATGTCCTCCAAACGCCGAGAGCCAGTAACACACCTGTGAGTTAATTGACAAGCCCCGCCCACCTCCAGCCACTTAAAATGCCAACGACATCCAAGGTGAGTTATGTGCCTGCCGTTTAACAAGTTAATATTAAAAACTGTACAGTAGAAATTTAACGTTAGCTCTTTGCATGACTTCTTTACACATCCAGAAGAAATGAATTGCTGTGCGCCTGTTCTTCCTGCCTTCAATGAATTGTTTGTACCTAAACATATTAAAGCCCCATTAAAGCTCATATTACCTGTAATAATGATGACCTTAAAACTAGATTTGGACACAATGGTCTTCAAAACAGGGTTTCATGATTGGCTGAAAAGTAGGGGAGACCAGGGGCAGTCGTAACAGGGGGCAATTGTAACACACTCTGTAACAAGTCCTCCTCTTCAATTCCTTCAATCATAAACAAGTTAGATGATGACACTTACTGTCTCTGCCAATGGAACAAGACCAGAAACATTTCAACAGAAGATTTCAACAATAGGAAAAAAGTGTGGCTGCAAATTTTAACTTACATCAATGTTATCTTTAGGTTATTGGTTAAAAATGAACATACTTAAAAAATTATGTCAGTGTAGGTATCGATAGCTAGCATACAAGACTTTATTATGGCTGCAAGATTGGGGGCAATTGTAACACTGTGCTACAATATTCATTTGGCCCCATATAAGCTCTTTGTTTATCTGTGTTGACATACTTTTCCAAATAAACATATGTAACAACATTTAAATGTAAAATTACTTTTAACTCAATTCATATAATTAAAATCCAGTTATCACAAGAGTAGTCACCTATTCTTCAACAAAAATTGAAATACATTTTTGCTTTGAATGCATACAATGCCAGACATCTAGAATAATTTGGACCATATACAAAACAGTCTTGAGTAACATTAGATACCACAGCAGTAATGTGATTTCTTTGAGCTGTGCTTTTATTTGAGATAGTGGGTTAAAATGACATATTTTTCAGTGTTACAATTGCCATCCACCACAAGGGGGCAATTATAACATTCTGACTTCTTGCATTAAATGTATTATTATAGTCATATTCTTGTGTGTGAAAATATAACAATTGTATTATTAATTCGTGCACATATGTATTGTATGTTTCTTATACGAAAAGATGACCAGTGTTGTGAGTTATGAAAGAAAATGCCCACAGTCTCTCCTATGACCCACCACATGATCATATCAAATAATATTTTGTTTTAATAAGAACTATTCCCAAATAAAGTCAACCAATTAATAAAGTTAACACAAACCAAGTGCCACACAATAAACATATGGCCTCTGGGTGCGCAGTGCTTTGTAGTAGTGACTAGAACATTTATGCATTTTTTAAAAAAAAGTTTCTTTACTGTTCAGGTGAAGCCCTAAAAACTGTGATTTGACAGCTACAGTATGTGAGAGCAATACCTGAGTCACAGAGTTACACGTCTTAGCGGGTTATTTTTCCTATGATTTGGACTTCAAAGATGGAGATCAAAAGAAGCGGATCAATAAGTGTTTAATAATTGATCCCAAATATTAGACACTTGTTTTGAACACTTGAAGACAGACAACTGTGCCCCGAGTGTCAATTTCAGGTACTTTTTAGATAAATTTATTGGGAAAATTATGGTCCAGTCAACTACATGATTCAATTTGTGTATTTCATGACAGAAATACACAGTAACATCACACTGAGCACAAATAATAATAATGAAATGGCTCTGGTTTTAGAGCTCATATATTTCTTGGCAAAATAAAACCAATTCACTTTGGGTGAATTTTTAAGTATTATTATTTTAACCTTACTGTAAGTGGGCTGACCAGAGCCCTGGTGTCCTTGCAGTGCATTTCGCCAGCCTGTGGTCACAGATTTAAGACTGGAGTCAAAAAGACAGCACACTATGGATATGAAACCTAAAAGCCTCTTTACTGTTTTCACTTCAACTTATGATACTAATTAGAGTAATTGATCTAATTATTAGTTAAAGTGCACATATTTAACATTTGTAAAAATGTTTAAAAGTGGATGATTAAGAGCACTTCAGGACACATCTATAAAACATGGGAGGTAAAGAGAGACTACAATGGAACTTGTCCAATTAATCAAATAAGTGTAGCAATTAACTAAGTGAGTGTTTAAGGGCTGCAGCAGAAGAGAGGACAATTGATTTTCTCTGAAAGTACTTACGGCCTCTCATTTCATTAGAACTAAAGAGTGAAGATGGTCGAGAGTCTGAATCCAGATATACAGTGTACAATAAAAGTGCCTGCAGCTGAATTAAAGGGATAGTTCAGATTATTTGATGCAGGGTTGTATGAGGTACCAGTCAGTGTATAAATGCTGGTCGGCATACCAGGAGAAGCAGAGAGGGGCACCAGCACAGAAGCTAAGCAATGTGCTGCTGTGGACAGAATCAGCAACAAAAGGTATTTTAGCCAACTAAAAAACATCCATTTTAAAAATAATGACTGCCAGTTTAAGTCTATACTATATTTAGAATATTTTCACTGCTTTAATTTACTGTCGCACAGCCTTTTCTGACAGGAAACCAGTGTTAGACAAGCTAAACATCGCTTTCTCCAAACCAGCCAAACTCCACAAGGGAAATCAATAATTTTACCTTGCAGAAGATGGAAGTTACTGGACGACCACTGCCTCGATCTGTTAGTTAGTTTGTGCAATTGTGTGACTTTGGTGCTTAAATGGCTAGTTCAGATTCACCAAAGTCACACATTATCACAAACAAACTAACCAATCGAGGCCAGGGTGGACCGGCAGCTCCTGTGTTCTGTGAGGTAAAATTATTGATTTTGCCTATAGAGTTTGGTTGGTTTGGAGAGAGTGATATTTGGTTTATATAATGACAATCTCCTGTTGGAAATTCTGTCTGACAGCAAAGTAACGCAGTGCATAATATATTCTAAATATAGTGTACACTTAAACTGATATTGATTATTTTAAGTGGACCTTTTTTTAATTGGCTTAAATACTTTTTGTTGCTGACCTCATCCACAGCCATGCAGAGCTTCTGTGCTGTTTCCCCTCTCTGCTTCTCCAAACTGAAGATGTGCCAACTGGCATCTACTGTAAGCAATAAGTCGACCATCGACATAACATGGACATTGATGAAATTTAAATAAATATCAAAAACATAACCTAAAAAGAAAAGGAAATATACATAACTTAATTATTTACAACTTGTAGGGAGACTTTGAACTGGCTTGTTTTTTTGCCCAACATCAACATAAATGCATCTTCATTTGCAAAATGACAATATCCTGGGTTGATTCTGAACCTTGTGGCAGGGAGTTCAAAGACAAGAAACACATCCAATCAGGACAGCCTTGGAAGCGGCTCTCCCTGCCTAGATTAGTTTTATTGAACAGATGGCGTTTCAATTTTGAACTTTTGCACTGGTGCAAAAAAAAGCTTGGAGAGTCAGGCTGTTTTTCTCACATCACTGACAGAAGCTGCGCATCAGATGAAGGGGATGTGTGAAATAGCATTCCCAAGCATTTCTGTCTCCATGCTCAGGACACAGACACTCAGATACAGACACGGTGCGGAGGATGGACCATGCTGCTCCATCAGATGTTAAAACAAAAAAGTATCAAAGGATATCAGTAGGAGCTCTCCACTGAACGTACAGCTATTTTATAGTGACGAGTTGTATTATATACTGTATAATAGAGGTGGTTCTCGTGTGGTTGCGTGTGTGTGTGTGTGTAGATGTGTAATTAAATAAACAAAGAGAGGCAAATCACGGGGGTCCTGTCATATCAAAAATAGAGCACCAGTCGGTTATTTAATGTCTCTCCGCCACCATCCGCTCCTATTGCCCCACATTAGCAGCATCATGTTCTCAATTTTCCCCCAGTAGCATTGCTAGTCCTGGCAGCCAGCTCGCCCACGCCGGCACGAGTCGAGAGGACAACTGGAGAAAGATCACAGTTCAGGCTCAGTCAGACGGAAAATATGGAAATCAGGCGGTGGACGGACGGACCGCTGTGTGTTCCCCCTGTTTCAGCAAGCTGCCACAGTTTGACTGACAAACTGACTTTTTGAGGGGCCTGTGCCCATTCCAGTCAGAGTTTATTGAAGGTGATTTTGATCTCCTCCATGAGGCCACAGCAGTGGTGCTGCCATCTGTCACCTTGATTGCATGGCGGCCTCTCTAGGGGGAGCGCCATGGCTCCTGATCGTTTACAGATTGCGCTGCTTTCGCCTCCATAAGGGCCACATGCACAGGGCCAGATGGTGAGCATACACGCTTATTATGAGTCTTTATCTCTGTGCAGGAAGGAGTGGAACCATTAGGCCTCCCTCAGGATCTCCACTCCTCTCTGCAGCCATGCTGTTCCTCCACAAATACAGTCCTCTTCTTCAGCTGTCACTGGCCTACGACTACACACACACACACATAGCACACAGGACCACTTGTCAAAAAAACAAACACAGATCTACTCAGGGCATGTGATGGTTGTGTTAATACATCTGCATACACACACAGACACACACTAACACCTGTTTCTAATCCTGAATAATGGGAAAATATGGCATGTGGCAAAATGTTTGGTGAGGATGGGTGACAATCGTTGTCTTGGTAACACACTGACATTGTGATTTGATTTGTGACATCTAGGATTATTGACTGTTAATGTCACACCTTCACATAATATGTTGACAGTTTCCTTCAGGACTGTGGCGAAGGCCGTGTGGGCCAACTGATCAACTCTAATAAATTCATCAAAAGAGGCCATCATTGTGTGTCTGTCTGGAAATTGTCATAATAAAATAATCAGAGCACTACGCCGTGCAACAGAGTCTGTGTGCACAAATGTCCATTCATGCATGCGTCTGATTCAAACAGATCCAGCCTGGTATGAGACATTGGCAGGAGGCTGTTGTCCCTATCCCTGACATATGTACTGCATGACCAGGAGGGTGAAGAGTATGTTCAGGATTAAAAACTGACATGTGTAACGTCACCACACATTTGTCATGCTCCTTTAAAACCCCTTTAGAAGTTTGCTCACTTTAGCGCCGCTCTCTGTTTGGTAAACTGTGTGATTTTTATATGGAGGCAAAATGGAATTCATAATTATTCAGGCATTTACGGTGTAATGCCTTAATGAGCATTTACTAAGCTCTTCATGAGAGGTAATATCCCACTTGATCAGAGATTAACAAAGAGCATTTCAGTGCACGCTTTAATGCAAAAGGCTTAACTGCTTGAAGCATGGCTTCATTTCTCTCAATTACATCTAATCTAATGTTTGGATTCCCTCAGCAAAGATGCACTATTCAAGCGCATAGCTGACCTAATGAGTGAAGAAACACTCCCTTGCATAAATAATCTCTCAGAATTTTCACTGTAGCAAATCCATTGAATAAGAATTAACACAATTCCTTTGTGTGAGTAGGAGAAGTGCACTAAATCAGAGCCTGTTTGTTAGAAGAGTGGGTTGATATCAGTAGAACATACAGCATGCACTCTATTGTCCTTTGCTGTCCCTGATTTTCTGTCCTGGGGCGATACGGCAATGTGCTGCACTTTTAGGACAACAGCCGGTTATCTGCGAGGGTAAGCCCCCTCGTCAGTCTCCAGCACGGTGCACAAACTGACATACTCTACGGCAGCCTGTGGTCACATTTCAGCTCAGGGCAAAGCGGAAACGTTCTGTGGCCACAGTCTGCGGCATCACGTTGGTCAAACTACCGCAAGGAAACCTAATAAAAACACTGTAAATACATCTTAAAGATTGGTTTGCACCAACAAGGATTAAGGTTTAAAACTGATTAAATCAACATTAACTCCAGTTTAAAATGTGCTCCACTATTCACTTCAGACTTGCACCTGAAGAGGTTTAACTTTGAAAATTGCTGCCTTTTGAGCCAAAATAATCAAGTACCTCAAAGAAAGTTAAGAGACAGACCCTGCTCAGTTAGATTTTATGATGTGTTTCTTCTTTCTTTAAATCCAGCAGATAAGTTTGTCTCAAAGGAAAAACTGATCCTCTCTACTGAGCCATCATGAATAATCTAGCTAAGCTAATTGACTTTTTAAGCTAGCAAACACTGGACATTTTGTTAACTTTTTAACTAGCAATCAAACAAAATAATTTTTCTTTTTTCTTTTTTTTTTTTACTTTTTAGCTGGTTAGCAAACAACAGCCAGCTAGCAAACAATATAACATTAAGTAATTCTTCAGTTAGCTAGCAAACAACATAATATTAACTCTTTTAGCTAGCTAGCAAACAAAATACAGTTCAGTTATTGTTTTAGTTAGCTAACAAGCAATACAACTTTACAACTTTTTTTTTTTTTTACTTTTTAGCCATCTACCAAACAGTATTGACTTTTTAGTTAGCTTCATTTCATTAGCTAGATAGCAAACAGTTTCACTTCTTAACTTTTTAAGCAGCTGTTTAGTAGTGTAGCATTTTTAGGAATACAGAGCAGCAGAAAGTTAACTGTTTTCCTCTTCTTTTATACTTACTAGGTCCCAGTAGCACTAAAATTTAATTTATTATTTTTATTTATTTCAATTTGGATAAACAAAGAGTCTCTATACTGATCAAACTCTGAGATTAGTTTTTAGTTGTGCAACAGAGCTCTGCCTAATTTTAAACCTGGATTTACTGATTTTAAATATAGTTTTGCTAACTCTGATTGAACAAATCATAGATTAAATTAATCTTTGTTGCTGCAACCCAATCAATATGCATTTGTATAGAAAAAACAATAAGCACAGTCATATTTAACCTAAAAGTGTGCTTCTCGTCCTTTAGCATTTGTCTATAAAACTGTTAAACTTCTCTGTGTTATCTGTTGTAATTCCGTGACAAATTATTTAAACACGGACTGTTAGAATTACCTGGCAGAAGTCCATCACCGAGACAGAGTATAATCTGAGGAGCTAAATGACCACATGGCACCGTAATGTCGCCACACTAAACATGAAAATAATGGCTCATGAAAAGAAGGTCAACGGGGCCTTCAGGGGGTGTACTGTACTGAGCAGCACCTGAACTGGACCCAAGCACAGATCGGTGGGGTATCATGGAAAGTGCCACAAGCACCCGGCCCTCACAGGCCTGTCACAGACTGAAGGTGTCACCCAGAAAACAGCAGTTAGATTAACCTCGGTGGGCTCCAACCAAACACAGCCTGCAGCATGCCAGCACAGTCCAACTGAGCCCTTTTCATTCTCTGCACGGTCCACTGAAGCCTTGGTGAAACAATGCTGGGATGGTACGAGCACTGAGGTGAGTATGATATAAAATTAAATATCTTCATTGATCACATTGTTTTGTTTGGGAAGGTCATTGTGCAGCCATTCAGAGCTATGCTGATGAGTATATGATCATGCTTATGGTTTTCAGTTTTCATATTAAGCAAAGTTAATATGCCTATATGAGACAAATACTGGAGCAGCATTGCTGAAGTAGGGTGCCAAAATAGTGTTGCTCAAGGCAACTTTAAAGGGATAGTTCAGATATTTTAAAGTGGGGTTGTATGAGATACTATCCATAGTCAGTGAATTACCGATGGAGGTCAACACTCATGTACCAGTGTAGGAAGCGAAGCAACATACAGCTGTGGACAGTGTCAGCGACAAAACGTATGTTAGCTAGTTAAAGAAAGAGGTCCACCTGAAAGAAAACAATATCAGTTTAAATATACACTACATTTAGAATATTTTCACCATTTTACCTTGTCCTCAGACAGCCCTTTTTAACAGGAAACCACCATTATATGAGTAAATCATTGCTCTCTCCAAACCAACCAAACTCCACTGGCAAAAACAGTCATTTTACTTTGCGGAACATAGGAATTACTAGTCTACCACCGCCCTAATCTGTTATTGTGTGACTTTGGTGTTTTAAAATGTTAGTTTGGATTCATTTAAGTCACACAATGACACAAACTGTCCCATTAAGGCTGCAGTAGATCAGCAACTCCCATGTTTTGTGAGGTAAAATGACTGTTTTTGCTATTCCAGTTTGGTTGACTTGGAGAGAGCAATATTAAGTTTATATAGCAGCAGTTTCCCATGGAAAAAAGCTGTTTGCCCCAAGTAACACAGTGAAAATATACTAAATATAGTGTACACTTAAACCAATATTGAATTTTTTTAGGTAGTTGTTATTTTAGGTGGCTAAAATATGTTTTGCTGCTGACCCCGTCCACAGTAGTACATAACTGGTACTGCAACCCCACTTCAAATAATCCCAACTATCCCTTTATCAGGATTTAAACACAAGGTGCTGCAGAGGTGACCTTCCACAAATGGTGCAGTATTTCTAACCTCCAGGCCCCCGCTGATGTAGAAATTCAGACATAAAACATTCCATAACAGCCAACTGCAGCCAAACGAGATCCAATCAATGTGAAAATGATAAAATTCACATTCCTCACAATGCATCAGCTATCTGTTTTAGAGGGGATTTGGTGGCCAAACTTCCATATAATTGAAGAGGCTATGCTAGACCCCACTGGAGACATACCATCGGAGCACACCAGAGCTGAGTTACTTAGAAGAAGCTTCCTCTTGTTTGCCTTGGAATTAGCTCTGAGATCACATACACACATACACACCCATCTCAGCACACGCATACACTCACTCTCAGCCTTTTTCACCCTTCTGCATCAATCTGTTCCCAAGCTGTTCCCACATTTTGGTGAATTTCCCAGGCTTATTCCTTGGCACAAGTGGATACTGGGGCTGATTACTTTAGCGTGAACCCATCAAGTCTGTCCAGTGCCTGCAAAGCATGCACGCTCAAAAACCAGCTACCTTCTTCTTCTTCTTCTTCTTCTTCTTCTTCTTCTTCTCTCTGCAAGATATAACATTAAGATTAGTTGAGTGAGCATTTACATGAA
>JAJHUR010092791.1:0-14729 GCA_027495735.1 Lutjanus campechanus
TCCTTTCTGTCTGCCTTGCTGTTAATATGTAAATCCACCCCCAACCCATTGAACATCAATAAAGTCTTTTTATTTACCTCCAAAGTCTAAAGCACAGCAGTATGGTTTGTTAAATTATCACCATTAATGTAAAGAGTTCATGGTTTGTTGCAAATGGAATAAAAACATCCAAAATAACTGATGTTGTCCTTCACAGAAAATCTGTAATAAAACAACTGAAAATTAGATGCTATCACAACAGTTTCTTTGAAAAAACATGTCCTTTTTCTGTATATATTTGCATTTTTATCACTAGCCTTGTCGTTGTGTTACTCTGATGTTAAATAATAAATATTAAGGTGTCAGTTCTGCTGCTGTTCAGGCTCAATCAGCGTTATGAAAATAACGTTAAGACTGTAACTTGTTTTATATATTTTATAAGGAGAAATGGTTGAGTTAGCCTTGTTGTTAGCCTCAGGAGCTAACAGCCTGTGTGTCTGAATGGCTGCTCTCTGGTGATAAATTAAAGCCTCTCACCGGTCGCTCCGCCCCACGTCTTCACTCGGAAATCCTCCAGAGTTTTGGGATAAGCGTCAAACTGCTTCAATTTATTTAACGTGTCCATTTTCTAAAGCAGAAATCCCCCGCTGAACACAAATGTTACCGACAGATTCCTGCACTCCAGACACACATCAGTCCTCCGCTTTCACTTCCGGGACACACGCGGGGCACGGCTCAGCCAATCAGCGACGGCCGCGTAAATTTGTCTTTTTTTCTTTTTTCTTTGAGGAAATAAAGGTGGAAATACAACACAGCGAGATACACTCACACACACAACAGAATAGCATAAAATAAAATAAAATAAAATAAAATAAAATAAAATGTGTGAACAACATCAACAATATATTATATTGAGCGCCTGCTTGTCGGAAACTACTAAAAGTTGGGGTGAATTTTCTTAGTCTTTTTCTCTTAAAAACACTGTCAGAGATCTGACCAGTGAAAGCACATGTTGCCTATATAAAAGCCATCAAACCGATAAATCTTGTACTACAATAAAGTCACACAAGGGACAGACACACTGACAAATATTTTAGTTTTAATTATACTTTGTACAGTTTAGGGAACAGAAAACTATTCACATATTAAGACACTTTATATTACAGAAAATTAAAGGTCCAGTCTGTAAGATTTAAGGGGATTTATTGGCAGAAATTAAATACAATAAAATAAGAATAATTGTGTTTTCATTAACTTACACCACTGTAGCTACAGAAGGCTTATTGTGAGTCCTCTTCCACTGAGCAGTTATATTGGAAGTCATACACTTCCACAGTAACCCAGAATGGGCAAACCAAACGTTTGAGTGTTTCATGGCCACTGTATGTTCTCCTACATGCTTGGAAGGGGAGGGTGAGGATGCGTGTTTGCAAGCTGCATGCTCAACTTTAGATGCCAGTAAATCCTGCACACTACACACTGATCCAGAGCAGATTTCATTTTAAAAAAGTTGATCTCCAAACTGCTGAATCTTCAGGACAACAGACAGCATACTTCCTCAGCTTGCTTGCAAGAGAAACCTGTTTTTGTGTCCCTTCATGTAAACATCGAATCACAGATATCACAGACATGCTGAAATGTATGAAATAATCAGTGATACACAGGGTTTGTAGGCAAACTGTGAATTTCATTGACACCATTTGTTTTCCACAGTTTTTTTCTCATGACTTGATTTGGAAGAAAGAAGAAAGACACGGGCTGGTAGAAACTGATGAATAAATTTACATGTAAACAGCTGATCCAGACATCCGACAGGTCGGGATGAGTTCATCACCATCACTCCTCTTCCTCCTCCACCTCGAGCTGGAGTCGAGAGGCCAGCCGCTGGGCGAGCTCCAGGTCACCTCGCACCTCACGTCTGACCCCGAGGTCCGTCACGGCCGTCTGAACCAGCTGCAGACGGGTCTCTCTGAGGGAACGTCTCAGCTTGGCTCGCCGGTTCTGAAACCAGATCTGACAGAGAAAAAGAGGAAGATTAATGTTTTAGAAAGAGCAGGAGAGGAGCTGCTTGTCATCAAGTGAAACATGCTTTCATGTAGGACGTTTTATACCTTCTTTCATCTTTATTTCATGTTCTTATACTCAGAATTTTCCCTCTTTGTTTTTCTGATTGGGTATTTCCTACTTTAAGTGTTCAAAGTTTGGGTTTTTTTTAAATTTATTTTGTTTATTTCTTAAAAGAGTGGAACAGAGTGGAAGTTACTTAAGTACTTAATGATAATTTATTAAGCTTGGTGACTCTGAATTCAGGTTTGTGGCTGGTGGGGTGCTCCTGCACATGTACTCTTTATTGACCAGCAGGACTCTCCAGATCACCACCAGGTGATGTGAGCAAGTGAAGTGAGACAACAGGGACAAAACACTTAGACATGTGTATATGTATTCTATGGCTGAAAATATTCTGCATGTCTTGGGCATTATTTTGATGATGATGATGATGATGATGATGATGGAGATGATGATGATGATACAGTGACAGTCATAACTATGCTTTATTTAAAATGGAGGTGCAATAGATTATATTTGTAGAGTTGATCTTTGTGAGAATGCTGATGTCTATAATTGTGGTGATAAGTCATGTTCTATTCGTGATGATGATTACTTTGAGGTTATGTTGCACCTTGGATATGTTGCCAGGTAACGCTGACTATATTATATATTTACTATATGTTTATTATGTTATTATAGGCCCTGAGGTTACTAACAGTGGACACTTATCAGCCTGCTCCAGAGGGGCTCAAATCCAATAAGCCTGACATATTTGGTACCTGGAAAGTTTGTGATTTTCACTGGAAAATGAGTTTCTTTTGGTTTAAACAAAGCCTGTAATGACTGTAAACAGTGGGTGAAAGAGGTTAAGGAATTTAAAAGTTTGGCAGCAGCAGCAGAAGCAGAAGGACGTTAAATTCTCAGCGTGCAATGTCTGAACCTGTATTCTGTCCTCGTCCAGGTCGAGTCTCCCTGCCAGCTGCTCCCTCAGCTGGATCCCCGGATAACAGTTCACCTGAAACACCGTCTCCAGCACCTGCACCTGCAAACACACACACACAAATACATGCAGATTAACCTCCACTTTTATGAGCTGGATGTGCTCAACTTTACGACATTACTAAACTCAGCAGTGTTTGAATGAAACAGAATAATTTCTCATCTGTTTGTCTGAATGACTAATTGACAGACTGACTGATTGATTGATTGATTGATTGATTACCTGGCTGTTGGTGAAGGCTGTGCGTGGTCTGCGCCCGATATACCAGTTTGATGTCGGTCTGGGAGAGTTCAGCTGCTGAGAATGATGATGCTGCTGCTGATAACTATGTTGTTGTTTAGAACAAACTCTGTTTCCCGTGTTCTCCTTTTCTGCGCCGATCTCTGGGTTCACTGGAAACATAAAAGAAAAAGAGCAGATCGCACCTTATACATGTTTCATAATTAAAAAATGACAAATGGAGGAACTTTTCCTGTTCTACAAAATTAGGCTTTTATATCTTATATCCAACAGATTAAACATGTAAATATGATGTATTGATTGTATTCGTAATTGCAAAGAAAAAAAGATATGTTTTTGTTAAATTATGATCTATGTTATATCCCTTAGGCTGATGAAACACTGAGATTTACAATTCATTCCCTGATCAGTCAATAGAAAAACTAGAGAGAGAGAGGGCTCTTTTTTATCTGTTGTCCCAGTACAATTTCTCATAATAAATATTTTCTTCAAGTTGCAAAAGAACTGAATTTAAACAGCCAGCAGCAGGTTGATCAATTGGAGGGGCTGGCTGGACTCGGTCATTACTAAAATGTACTCTGAAACATCTTTCAAACTTGAAACACACTTTCAGACAAAGAGAAACATCTGAAAACTGATCATGAGTGCAAGTGAATGAATTAAATATGGCAGCAAATTTAGGAAAATTGGGGGAAATAATCAATAAAAGTACTCAGCTCACAAAAATCCTATTTACATTCAAAATGCAGCTATCGTCAAGTAGATTTTTATATCACCAATTCTACCTTAATAGACATACAGTGCTGAACAGATAATGTGGTGCTCTTTGTCATATAAATTTAATTGAAACTAAATTGTGTTAATGTGTGCAATAATAATTTTGCTATACCTAAAATGTGATTTCCCATTTTATTTTCCTGTCAGTTATGGCACTCTCATTTAGAGAGACAGAAAACATTGAATTAAGCAGCATTTAAATATTGCAAACGCATAACAGACTACAGATCACAGACCAGAAGGAAGTAACAGAAAATAATTTTTAGCACTACAGTACAGACTGCAGTTGGTGCTTCATCAGTGAGAGACAGACTTGTCACGCTTTAACTCTTCATTTAATTTGTACAGTACAGGATAAAAATGGAAAACTTTGACTCCTCACCTGCCCAGGGTCGGTGAAGTTTCAGGCAGTTTGCAGGTCTTTCCAGAATCCGCTCGATGGAAAACACCGGCCTGCTTTCTCCTGTCGCAGGAGCCAGAGCGGACGCCATAATGACTGATCTCACTGATCAATAAAAATCCCTGAAAGCAGAACGCTAACAAAAACTACTGACAACAACCAAAACAAAACAATAATTCCATGAGTCAACCTTCTTTGAATGAAATCTTGTCGATACTGAAGGTTTGATTCTGCGGACGTGTGGTCTAAAATCAGCTGAGAAGGTGATGGATGGTTCAGTCTGAGGTACGTGTGAAGCAGCAGGAACACAAACTGCTAACTGCTGGTTTAAATGGGAGTGGAGGATTTACACTGGCCACCAATTAGAATTAAGAAGTGGTTTTCCATGTGAATGAGATTCCCTGAGGTTCCATACAGCAGCTAATCTCTGCTCTGTGTGTGTGTCTCTCTGTGTGCGTTACTGAGGGACAGCATATTTACATTTTTTAGTTCATTTTAGTTTCACAGTCAAATCCTACAACTCTGCAGAAACAGAGAGCATTTGCAAACTTTGCAGCATGTGTATGTGTGTCTGTATCTGAGTTTTCCCTCTTGCGACACGCTGCATGAGTGTAAGTGTGAGATTAGGACGAGGAGCCTTTTTAAAAGTCACCAGTGTCACACAAACACAAAGCATAATTGCGCCCTTTTCTTCTGAATTACCAAAGTAGAAAATCTGTTTAGTTTTCACACTAAAAATGCGTCCGTCCTCCTGCTGCAACTCTACGGCGGAGTTTAATCTAATAATAATGATAATGATGGCAATAGTAATGATCCGGCGAGATCCGCTAATGCTATTAGCCTAATCTGTGTGTGTTGTGATGCAGATGAAGCTCGTAGTGGCGTCTGAATGCAGGTTGAAGCAGCAGGGAGGAAAACCTTTTCAGAACCAGATTAGCTCCTAATGAAGGCCTGAAGCCGCTTTAAACTAACAGCACACTTGTTTATTTAACCCTCAGTGAAAGGCAGGATGGATGCGAGGATGTGATGACTGCACGCAGAGAGGAAGGATATTTAAACTCTGCTTCAGGATACAGATGAAGGAATATTTCACCAGTTTAAGAAATAGACATAATCAGTTTCTTTCTGAGAATAAGATGAGAAGATCCTTATTTATCTCATGTCTGTTTGGTAAGGGGGTTTAGCTTAGCATAGAGAGTGGAAACATGGAAACACAGCTAACCTAGCTTAAAAAAAATACCCCTACCTCACCTTAAAGCTCACTAATTAACATGTTGTATCTTGTTTTAAACCGTACATTTAAAAAAATAGGTAAAAACAACAGTCCTGTGGTGGGTTCAGTGGGAGTTAAATAGTGAGACAGTTCCTTGAAAAACAGTTTATACATCCACCCAGTACGTCTTTGCAGCATCTCCTTCTGGAGCACTGGTTCCAAACAACCCCGGGTCCAAAAAAGTTGGGACTTTGTGTAAAATGTAAATAAAAACAGAGTGCAAAGATTTGCAAATCATTTTCCATCTGTATTTAATTCAATATAGCACGAAGACAATATTAAAACTGCTAAACTTTATTGTTTTTTTGTAAATAAAAATGACAAACTATTGAAGTTTTCTTTTCTATTCTTGCTTGATGTACGACTTCAGGTGCTCAGCAGTCCGGGGACTCAATTGTCATATTTTTCACTTGATAATGCATCACACATTTTCAATGGGAGACAAGCCTGGACTGCAGGCATGCAGGCCCTTCTAATACCTGAACTCTTTTACCACAAAGCCACACAGCTGTAACATGTGCAGAATGTGTCTTGTCATTGTCTTGCTGAAATAAGCAGGGACGTCTCTGAAAATGATGTTATCTGGAATGTTGCTCCAAAACCTGCATGCACTTCTCAGCAGTAATGCTGCCTTGACAGATGTGACAGTTAGCCAGCCAGCCAAGTTTTTGGTTTTGGCACCCGGACAGGCACTCTGTTGCCAAATATAACAACCTCTCTGTGACAGCAAGACTTCAAGAGGGTGCACACAGCCACTGCACCTGTTTGATCTGTTGTTTGTTCAAGAAATAGTTAAAGCGTGTAATTCCTCCCTAAAACCACAAACTGTCGTTTTTGCATTTCTATTTATACAGAAGGGAAACCAGCAAGACACCCTGTATAAATATGGCAGTTTAGTGGTATTGGCAGGCTCATTGTTGGCAGCCACAACAGTGTGTGACCAGGTGTTTATTTGTCTGTGGACAGATTTTGTTAATGCGATAGTGACATCCGTGCAAGATGCGGTCACAAAACTTTACAGGTGTGCCGCTGAGCTCAAAATTAAGATGGGTGGTCTGAGCAAGGGTGCCTAGAGTAGCAGCGTAGGAACCACAGTCATAGCGCCACCTAATGGCAATAGAAAATTACAGGCCCTCATATGTCAGCAAAGTCTTTAGACCTTGATAATACTGAGTTTCATCAAATGCTGTTGCAATGGTGATGCATTATTTGAAGCGAAACAGGAAGCTGTGGTAACTTAACTTTGCAGCGTTGCTGGTTTTGGACTCCTTAACTCCATCCACGTGAGCAGTGGATAACTCCAAGTAAAGTACATCAAGAAAAGTCAGAATCCAGTTGCTCACTGAGAGCTTGTCAGGGTATTTCCACCTTGTAGCAACCAATTTCTTTGCTTGCAGTAAGACCAACAAGAATGAGTCTTTTCTGGTACCCAGGAGCTGGCAGCTGAAATAAATCTTTAAGGAGTAAAGCAGTCACAGACTACGGGCATAATTTCTTGAGTGAGTTGCAGGTATTAAACTGGGCTGTTATGGTGAAGAGGAAGCTGTGGTCATCAGCTCTGGATAGTGAGGGAGATGCACACGAGAGGCAAATGAGGCAAAAATGAGATTCAGACATCTGAAAAGAGCTCAGAGGAGAACCACTGCTCCTTCATGTTGAACCAAGAAAGTTTGCCCCGTGGATGCTTCACTTTGCAGATTTTCCAGGCACCTCTAACTAGAGAAAGACCCTGAATATGTTGCAGGAAAGGGGTTGGATACTGTTTAAGAAAATAAGATACCAGCACAAATACCAGTGGAAGCATTCCTGAAATAATCCTTCGGCATTAAGTATAGCCATACTTTTGAACGTTTCGGTCGCATCTTGGCACGATGAGCTGCAGACTCCGTCAGATATGCCACACTTGACTTCAGAACACCACAGGCTGTATGGGTTGTAGCTGCTGCAGTAGTGGGCCAATCACACCACGAATTAAATCAAAGCACACTTGCTGTGATTGGCTGGAAGCAAAACCATAGAAACTGTCTTTTTTTTCTTGATCTGGGTACAAAATGGATTGAATGCAGGAATCGTTTGACTGGAGGAGTTTCGATCCTACTTGGTACAGGGTTATTTCAGTTGATACCTTAAAGGTGTCGAGCACCAAAACCCAGCCCCACGCAGGAATGATTCCATCTGAGGACAAGGATCTGGGCAACCTTGCTTAAGGGGTCAGTATGCTTCAACCTAACTTGTTGGATTGTCGAACAGCTTTTGAAAACCCCCATCTTTCTCCGATGCTGAAACTGGGATGGCTGCCTCCTACCATTTCTGTAATTTACCAAAACTATCTGTCAATAATGCTCTCTGCATACAGTGATTTTCAAGGTGTGTGGTGTGAAATCAACTCCTCTTTCAAGCTCTTATGTAAGTCTTCACACAACTATTTCAGTCACTTTTTGAGTGCAACACCATGAATGCCTTTGAGAAAAGATAGTCAAAAAGTGCTGGGATTTTCTCTTGGTTGAAAGGGTATTACACTGACTTTACCTCATGAGTATCATGGAAACAGAAAACTAACATTACCTCATTAAAGCTCCACCCCTTACCTGACACACCTGGGACATGCCAGTAACAATTTGTCATTCTTCCTCATAACACATTGACCGGCAAGATCCACTGACAACATCCACTGAGAGAGGACAGCTACAGGACGGAATACTAAATTACTGGAAAACCTGCTCGAACACCCCCGCTGAATGTGAGTTTTACAAAAGACACGACGTAAAATGAGAGCAAGTGTTAGCCTGGAGCCACATGTGACTGACTGTGCCTGCCTGGTGTGTTTTCAGCTTCACTCGGAGAGAAAATGTCCTCCAGATCAGAGGAGGATCTCTACTGTCCTGTCTGCCATGACATCTTTAGGGACCCCGTTGTCCTGACATGCAGCCACAGCTTCTGTAAAGGCTGTCTGAAGAACTGGTGGACTGAGATACCTATAAAGGAGTGTCCGGTTTGTAAGAGAAAATCATCAAGTGAACCGACGTGCAACTTGGTGTTAAAGAAGCTGTGTGAGGGCATTTTACAGAAGAGAGAGAGGAGAACTTCAGCAGGACCTGAGACTCTCTGCAGTCTGCACTCTGAGAGACTCAAACTCTTCTGTCTGGACCATCAGCAGCCGGTGTGTGTCGTGTGTCTGCACTCAGAAACACACGCGGGACACAAATTCAGACCTATTAATGAATTTGCACAGGATCACAAGAAGGAGCTCCAGAAATCTTTGAAACCCTTGAAGACGAAACTAAATCTCTTTGAACAAGTTAAAGGAAACTGTGATCGAACAGCAGAACACATTAAGGTCCAGGCTCGACACACACAGAAGCAGATTAAAGAGCAGTTTAAGAAGCTTCACCAGTTTCTTCAAGAGGAAGAGGAGGCCAGGATCACTGCTCTGAGGAAGGAAGAGGAGAAGAAGAGTCAGACAATGAAGGAGCAGATTGTGGCTCTGAGCAGAGAGATAGCAGCACTTTCAGACACAATCAGAGCCACAGAGGAGGAGCTGAGAGCTGAAGACGTCTCATTCCTGCAGAACTACAAGGCTACAGTGAAAAGAGTTCAGCAGTGCCCCCTGCTGGAGGATCCACAGCTGGTCTCAGGAGCTCTGATAGATGTAGCCAAACACCTGGGCAACCTGAGCTACAGCATCTGGAAAAAGATGAAGAAGATGGTCTCCTTCACTCCTGTGATTCTGGATCCAAACTCGGCTCATCCAGAACTCCTCCTGTCTGAAGATCTGACCAGCGTGAGACACGGAGAGTGGCAGAAGCTTCCGGACAATCCAGAGAGGTTTGATCACTTCCGCATTGTTGTGGGCTCTGAGGGCTTTAACTCAGGGACTCACAGCTGGGACATTGAGGTTGGAGACAACACAGACTGGTTTGTGGGTGTGGCGGCAGAGTCTGTCCAGAGGAAGGGAAAACATCCGTCTCATTTATGGAGATTGGGATTCTTTGATGGTAAATACAGCGCACGCTCCTTATCAGATCCCTCCACTGTTCTGTCACTGCATAAGAAGCCACAGAGGATCAGAGTTCATCTGGACTGGACCAGAGGATATCTGTCCTTCTCTGATCCTGATACTAACACGGACATACACAGCTTTACGCACACTTTCACTGAGAGACTGTTTCCGTACTTTAACACTGTAAATGTACGCCCACTGAAGATAATCCCAGTGAAGCTCTCTGTAAGGCTGAGTTCAGACAGACATTAGTATTGTCTAAAAACCCTCTGTTGGCACAGCGAGACTACCAGTGTCACCTGGCAAAAACTTGAACTTGGCTTGAGTTTTCCGACAATGCAACCTCATCCAGAAACCTACCGGGAGAACCCAATCAAATATGTGCAATCACCTATTCCTGGCAGATTACTGTGTAACTTCAGCAGCATGATTCTACTGTTCAACTGCGGGTCATCACATCAGAGGACAAAATTATTATCACTGTGCTAACTCTGCAGAGTTGTAAAGTCCTGTGTCATAGTATTAAGAACTGTTGTCCAATATATCACGGATTTATTACTCAAATGTGATTGGATTGTATTTTACTGTCTTACTTAAACCAGAAACACAGCTGCCTGAAAACAAAGTACTGTCCTTCAAGACAAAATATTGTAGATGTCTCATTTACCATGACTCTATTCCAAAGATAAAGAACTCTCATGGTCAATAATCTATTTTATTTGATGAATAAAGTTTTCTGACACCTCTCTGTCACCCATGTGAAAAAGCAATTGCCCCTTAAACAATAAAGCAGGGGACAAATTCATTGAGAGGACAAGGAAGTTTAAAGCGGTTTTCAAAAGATGCATTTCAAAATGCATCAATCATCATCAATGAAGATGCACATATTGATTTGTAATCCATCCGCAGAACGAATGATGAAACTGAATTATTAGTTAACACATGTAATGGACATTTTATAGCAGTTTAAATGCATTTTTTCAACACTTTGAATAGCATCACATTCATTTAATTAATTGCTTTATACATTTATTTATCTATGAGCAAACTGATTAACTATGAACTACTGAGCAAATGTGTATAATTATTATAATTATTATTCTATACATCTACATCTATCTGTGAGGCTGTATAAACGCAGCAATGCTTTGAGGTAAATGTTGCTAAACATGTTATTTATATGGTCCATGGTTAATGACAATTCTAACATGTTGATGTTCAGACTTTTTCCCTGTCATCATCTTCATGGCTATGGCTATTAGCATGCTAACATTTGTAGCACAATGCAATATTTTCATGGTACGACTTCACTACCTCATATCCTTCTGTTATCTATGGAAATGTGAAGCATGTATCTGTGAAGTGAGCCACTTGATTATTAGCTTTGTGCTATCAGGTATCCAGAATCCACTGCTAAGCTCAATAAAGCTCAGTAACCCAGAGATCCAGACTACACTGAATTTGCTTTGTGAAAGAGGCTTCTGGCAGTTGCTGGGTGTACACATTTATTAAAATCTAATCTCTACATAAGGGCTCGTGTGTTGCATTTGTTTCAATTCAGTCGTGCCAAGTTATACCTGGGCTACGTTTGAAGGTAGTGGTTGGAATTTCCAGGTTAAACTGACATGCAGCATTAAAATTAGTTTCAATTTATTGTGAATGTTGTGTGTTACGAGGACGAGGGGCTGTAAATGTCAAACTTTGTGGAAACATCATCACTGTACAAAACAATTAAAACTGATAAATTGTTTTGTGACTTGTGATTTTTCTTCAGTGAAACACGTCTGATTAATTTCCCACATTTTCAAACGATTAGTGACATTCTGCTCAGAAGATCAACAAACTATAACCTCATAAGAAAGCTTGTTCATTCATCAGTTTATTAAATATTTACATGACAAACAGAAATGATCAGAATAACACAGGCAGCATTGGGGAGGTTGGTGTGTGTGCAACGTCGTCTTCTGCTTGAAACAAAACAAACCATCACACAGCAAAGTTTCCTTTAAGATAATTTATTTTGTACAGTAAAACAGGTTCAGAGGCTGCGTTTGTTCCACTGAGAGGACAGGGGAGGATGGATTTACACACACCCAGGATGTTATAAATTTTAAGGGCAACCATTTCTCAGCGCTCTTGTGGTTATCGAGTATCTTACAAAGATGGACGACCAATCAACTAATCAGTCGATTGTGACAAAGTGTCTGATACGAGATGGCAAGACGTGAACTGCTACCAGCAGATGAAACAAACGAACTTTGTTGAGAGTGCGTTCAAGGACGCCACAACTCCCTCACACTAACTTGCACCACAAGATTCCAGATGTTGGAAAATCTGTCACACAATTAGCTCTGCCACGCCAACAACTAAAAAAAGGCATTTTTCTGTACGAATAAACATAGTATATACTCTCGTTTATCTACCCCCTCTTAGAAAGGCATGTGTGTTTGTCAGTTGTTCTGTGTCCGTATGATCATTGTGATGAGAGCGTTGTGGGGTTGTTGAACGCAGCCCTTTCCGATTTCCGACAGGACGATTTTAAGCCCAGGTAGGGGTGTTTGTTTCCATTTATTTGGGAGGCCTGTAGGCGATCTTCCTGCTCTTCAACACAGACCACCTGTGTCTCTTCATGTAGTAAACCAGAGGGACGAGGATAGCTGAGCCCATCAGCAACTGGAAAGAGAATGAGAACGGAGAACTTAATAACAAAACGGGCTCCATGTTTACATCCTGTTTCCACTTGTTTTATCACGTCTGTGGGCTCAGACTACAATCTAAAAATTCCCTCATCAACACAGAAAACGTCAAATAAAAAGGGGATTTATATGCACGTCCGGTGGCCTGGTGGTTAACCAGTGCCGGGTTTGGGGTACGACATCTGTTCCTGTTCCTGGCATGTCATACCCCTCTTTGTCCCCACGTTTCCTGTCTCTATCTCCACTGTCCCTATCCAAGAACACCACAAAAATACCTCAAAACAGGATGATTTATAGTTGTGAAATATGGAGTTAAAACCTTCATATTTAATCACAGCTTTGCTGTAGGCCACTCTGTAGCTGGTGGGTGCCTCCGCGCAAATATATCTACTCACTGAGGCTCCAGCAGTTTTGGAGACACCATGTGGAGACTGAATGGACAGTCACTGATCACCTTGGACTGCTTGTGTTTTCTTCTACAAGTTTCTGATTTCTGATTTCAAGTATTGAAAGCTGACATCAAATGTCTGTTCAGATTTTTAATCTAATTTACTTCTTTTTGATTTCATATTTGAGATTTGAATATATTTACTGATTTAAATACATCTAGACTGTATTTTAAACATTTGAAAAGCATATCATACTGGAGCTAATCTGATGTATGCGTGAGTGTTTGTGCGTTTTACCTTGAGTCCCATGCGTTTGCGCTGGTCGTGCTCTGGCTCAGAAGCCCACCTCAAGAAAGTACACACGTCTTTAGCAACCTGGCTCATGGTGGCAGGGGTTCCTGTGGCAACAGACATACAATAAACATGAACACTGAGTTTTTAAGAGGGGAAACTGTAATGCACTCTCTTAGACACAAAGGGTACGGGGCGATGAGATTAAATCTTCTGTGACAGTCAGTTGTTTCATTCATTGTGTCATTTGGTGTAGGGCATTTGTGCAATAATTGGGATGTAGGGGATCTGCTGGGAAATAACCGTGTGTAGGGCATTTGTGCAATATTTTTTGTATGGGACTTTTGTGCAACTAAATACTGTGTGTGATGCTGTATGTTAGTTGTAGTTTGTATGTGTGGTCGTGTCGCACGTGTTCTCTCATATGTCCAAGACAGAGTCATATAAAACACATACTAGAATATCAAATAACATGTGGAGCAGGCTCATAAAACTGCAGACTAACACACACACACACACTCTGCATCTTTACTTACCGTCATCATACTCCAGAATCTCGTTGTAGATGGGCGGGGCCATGCCGATGGCCTGTCCAGGGAAGTACGGGTTATAGTAGAGCCCCTCTCTCACCGCCACTCCTGCTGGAGGTTCACAGTATCCTGTCAACAGGCTGAACACGTAGTCCTCTCCTCCATGTCTGAGGGGAGCAGGGAGACACGAGTGAACACCAGAGAGATCGCAATTTCAGGCCATTTCCTGACTTTCAGAGTTAACTGTGTGGGTTTTCTGATTTTTTTTTTCCTTCTTTTTTCAGGAGCTACCTGGCATTGACAATGTAGCTGAGGTCTGGAGGCAGGGCTCCGTTGTTGGCGACCCTGGCTGCCTCAGGGTTGGGGTAGGGCTTTGGGAAATAATCTGACAGCTTTCCTGGCCGGGTGAACATCTCTCCGCTCTCATCGGGACCGTCCACAACCTCAACCTGAACACAACACACAAGACACATTTAAAGTATGTGGCTTGAAAACCTAGATATATGACAGCAGATACAGACAGGTGTCGCCATCTACTGGCAGAATAAGGACATTGCAACAATGCATGTACTGTAGAAAACTAAGGCAGTGTTGTGTGATCGATTTGATACTGGTTCATCATAAACTCACCTCTTCAGCAATGGCCTTGACCTCCGCCTCTGTGTGTGACACTCCAACCAGATTTCTGAAGGCCAGGTACTCCATACTGTGGCAGGCTGAACACACCTGCTTATATACCTGGTAACCGCGACGAATGCTGCAGGAGAAGAGAGATACTGGTTATCCTCACAAAGTTTAAGACTAAAGGAGCCCAGGTACAACATACTTGAAATCAAGTTAAAAAAAGAAACAGTACAAAAATATAAATTACGACGAAAAAACAATACTTGATTGGCAATAAAACAAAGATAAATCACTACTTTTGAAAGGTGCCTGTGAAGGTTTCTTGTAAAACCAAAGTTATGCTTACATTCAGTTTTTCCCACCAAAACGCATGCATTAAATGCATTTTTATTCCCCCACAAAATATATTTGCAAAGCAGATGCTTTATGAGTGTAAAATCCAACATTATTTACATCCATGTTTATATGTAATCAGTCTTCT
>JAJHUR010092792.1:0-20435 GCA_027495735.1 Lutjanus campechanus
TTATAAACATTAAACCGAAGCCCAGAGTAACGAGTAACGCTTGTTTTAAAAATGTAAGGAATAGGAAGTACAGATACTTGTGTGAAAATGTAATGAGTAGAAGTCAGAAGTAGGAAGAAAAATAAGTAATGGAGTAAAGTATAGATACCTAAAAAGTGTACTTAAGTACAGTAACGAAGTATTTGTACTTCGTTACTTGACACCTCTGCTGTAGCCACAGCAGTCGCTGGTGTGGAGGCTTAAAAAAGGTCTTTCAAGATTTTTCAAAGTTTTGTTGAGGGCCCTCTGCATACAGTCATGAATGTGCACAAAAGATATTAGGCTGATGGATCCAGCAGTACGCTGTGGGCGTCACTCCTCTGCATTTGTGCATGTTTGTGCCAGGAGTCAGTCTTTTAGACGATGATGTCTTATCTTACTCTTAAAATTGCTTGAACACCTTTAAAGTATACCAGAAATTGCCAACTTTATTTTTGTTTGGCAGTTTTGTATGCATGTTGTGGCAAAATATGACCAATCTACACATGATTGTGGATCTAAACTGGCCATATTAGCATAAATTACATTATATGGCCAACGTTATAACATAATAGTGAAATAATCTGATGTCATTATTTTTCAGATATTTGAATTGTTAAAAAATTGCTGTTTCTGGACAGTGATAAAGAAGTCTGAATACAGGCTAATCATGTACTCAATGTTCTTTTCTTTTTGTTTTCCTCTTGTCCAGGAAACTAACACTGACTGAACTGAAACTCTGCCCGACTGCTGTAATGCATCATCAGCCTTTAATTTCCGTTGTTTTCACCTTTATCTTGTTTGTGAAGACTTCACTGTCTTTGGCTAATGGCTATACCCACAATCCCCACCTCTTGGTTTGCCATTTTCTCCTGGTGATAGAGTGGAGAATGGCTGTAGTTCACTTGTCCATTCCCACACAGAAAATATAAGGTGCTCTGGTTGGACTGGCATGGTTATAGAGACATGGTTACGGATATAGCCTTTAAAAAAAATGTACAAAAGGATGGTTGAGAGCAGTCACCACATCCTGGTAAATGCAAACATTTAGCCACTGATGGAATTTAATATTTTTAGAGTAATAAATCATTACAATTTCATTTATCATCCATGGTTAGAAGGTAGAGCTGATTTTATATGGTAATCACAGTTCAAACGGCTGCTCTTTTCATTAAAACGTACATAATAATAATGAGTGTCTTAACAAGCTGTAGCAAGTGACAGTTTATATTGGTGCTGCCTGATTTCACCGGCTGTCACCTGAAACTTTACTCAGCTGTTGTTAATTAAAGTTAAACATGAGTTTATGTTAGAACAACCCTTATGAAAAAGAAGCACAGTATATTCAAGTGTACTTCAAGTATACTTATTTTAAACTAAAATTAAGAGAGTATACTGTCAGTTTACTTTTTATGTACTTATCAGAGATATACTTAACAAAGTTAATGTTAAGTATAGTTGACTTATACTGAAAAATATGCTAAAAGTCTAAGTATATTTAGCCTATACTTATACTTAAACTTTTGATGGAGATATACTAAACAAAGTTAATGTTGAGTATACTAGGCTTATACTGAAAATTATACTAAAAGTTTAAGTATATTTGGCCTTATATTCAAACTTTTGATCGAGATACTCAATTGCCAGGCTAAATATACTTAGACTTTTAGTATATTTTTCAGTATAAGCCAAGTATACTTAACATTAACTTTGTTAAGTATATCCCTGATAAGTACATAAAAAGTAAACTGACTGAACTTATTTTAAGTTCAAAAGAAGTATACTTGAAGCACACTTGAATATACCTATTTTTCATAAAGTATTGAAATGTTTATGCATCGCTTCTAAGTAGAGTGTAGCCTGGTGGTGTAGTGGTTAACACTGCTGCCTCCCAGTAAAAAGGTCCTGAGATTGAATCCAAGTCACCCATAGTGTAAAGTTGTACAGTGTAAGAGGTTAACTGATTCTAGAGTATCCACGGGTGTGAATGCAAGAGTAAGTAGTTGTCTGTCTCTGTATGACAAACTTGTCCAGGTTGTACCCATACCTTATTTTCAAATACTATTTTACAAACTTACTAGTAAACTAATTGTATACCTAGAAGGTTACTTGCAGTATACTTAAAAGTGTACTTTCATAAACTAAAGGTGTTCCAATTTAGTCCCAAGAAGTATACTTATAAGTATACTGTTAGTATTTTATATTAGTATACCTGGTACACAAAAGTATACTTTGGGAAATATACTTAACTATACTTAAGTATACTTAATAATATGTACTTGAAGTGTACTTCTTTTTGCTAAGGGAAAAACAAAATCTCAGCAATGTCAGTGGGGCTGCAACTTACAATTACTTTCCTCATTAGTTAATCTGTGGATTACTTTCATGATTTACCAATTAATTAAACAATTAATATATAAAGTGCCAAAACATTTTGAAAAATGCTCGTCACAATTTCCAAGAGCCCAAAGAGATGTCTTCAAATTGTTTCTTTTATTCATCCAAACCCCCAGAACTCTTTATTTACTATCATAAATTACAAAGAAAGCAGCAAATCCTTACATTTAAGAAGCTGGAACCAGAACATTTTTTCTTGAAAAATCAATGAAATGATTAATCAGTTATCAGAATAGTTGACTAATCGCTGCAGCTAGTCAGTACTACTAAGCCTGTTCACAGTTGGCCAACAATGGTTTTATTGAAGAAGTAACATCATTCTGTAAAATGTTTGATATTTGAAATAAAATTTGTAGTAAGCTGGATCTGAAAACAAAGACCACTTGGAGCAACTTCAATATTTTATCACTTTATTCATGTAGGAATAAGATAAGTTTGGTGTCTGTGGTTCATTCACTAATTGTTTATTATACAGGTTTGTAGTTGAATTTCTCTAATATAATTACAGTTTAAATAGCAATCACATATCAACCAGAAAAACCACAATTACATTTTTTCCTCAAATCATACAGCCCCGTTAGGTTTTATTTTCCCAGTTGTCATCTTCAAGTACACTTCCTTTCTCTCATCAGTCTTCCCTGAGGTTTTTATCTCCCCTCTGAGCTGATTTAGAGCCACTGGAGTGTGTGCTATAATCATACCCTAATGACAGATAATCTCAAGAGCACTAAATGACTTTAATCCTAGCCTAATGACAGATAATACCACTACACTCCTGCTGTGTGTGTATGCTGATTTGCATTTTCGCCCTCGTCCCTGGGCGTTTAAATGCTGGTGACTCACTAGTTCCTTTTGAGTCACCACCACATTCGCAGTCCAGCCTCAAGTTTTAAATTTGCAACTAATGAAATTTAAACTTTGTTGTCAGTTTACTTTCTGTCTGCAGTGAGAAAGAGAGTCCTGTCTGCCTGAAAGTCAAATTCAAAAAGCTGTTTGTGAGTTAAAGTCAGGTGACAGACTGTTGAGGAAGTGAAAATGAAATTCATTCATATTCAGACAGGTGCCCCGTTGTCTTGTGATTAAAGTTTATGAAGGCTGACATGATGGGCAGGTAATCAAATTTTCTTTGCCGTGAACTTGGTGACCAGTGTCTCAGCTAATTAGGCTGTGAGATCTGCATCTGGTTTGGTTATTCACATGCTCAGTGTTGAAGGAAATGGTTTGATTATTCAGATGCTGCGGGCTGTGGAGGGATTTAATATGAGTTACATTAAATTATTGAGATGCTGGAGGCTGAATGGTAAATTCAGGGGTGTTATTACTCACCCAATGAAGGCTATTGGGTGCCTTAAGAAAGAGTTGGTTATTTAAGCTATGGAGGCTCTAGGGAGATATTAGGAGTGCTTGATTAAATCTCTGAGCTCATGAAGTACCCCTCATGTGTTCCAGGATTAATCTGGTAAAGAAAATGCTGAGGATGGAGAGTATTTCAGGTGTGGAAAAGCCATGTTTCATGGGAATTTATTGCTTGTTTGCACTGAGAAGAACAAATCCATTGCAATTTAGTGTGAATATGGCAAAATTCCCGGCAAACCTCCCGGTCCTTTATGATTCATGAGAGGGCAGCATCAGCGAGAGCCAGGAAGAGGAAAGAGGGAAGCAGCTGAGGATAAATCCCCTTCATATTTCTTTTTTAGTGTCATTTATGGAAATGTATGCAGGCAAAGTGGAGCCATGAATGGGATCTGATGAAGTCAAGGTTACAGAAGGAATGTGGAGCCACCAGTCATGAATGTGGATTTATTAACCCAGGAACAGGTAGTTAAGTGAGGAGCTGAAAGAAGACTGTTGCTGTTCATCCATTTTTTATCAGGACCTGCTGGACTACTGTATTTGTTCAAGGCCGTCCCCAGAAGAAGTCCGGCCCCCCCAAAATATGAAGCCATTTATCAAACGGAGCAGTCGACATCGAAGATGACTTGTTGTCTCTTCAAATATCAGCTTTCATCTGCTGAGGTCATGATACTCAGTCACTTTGAGGCAGTGGACTCAAACAACAAATGGATTTCACTGTTACAACTCTATTTGCACCAGCAGATACATTAGTTATGACCGTTGTAATTGGATATTTTACTGGGGATATTAAACTTACCAACTGTAACTGCATTAGTTACCAAGGTCACCATGCACTTTCAGTCTCTATTACAGCAGGGATTTTTCTTTGGCTAGACAGATTGTCCACGCAGAGGAAAGTCTTTGCTGCAGTTGGTACAAAGACAACATATTATTCCAAAGAATGACACATAATCAGAATAATCCAAACGATACAGATTGTACATTCAAAGAAAGCACAAAAAGGCCAGCAGAGGGTGGAAGGAAGCTGTCCTTGTCTGAACATGAGATGAAATTATAAGATAATTAGATTTTATAATAAAGTGAAGTTTAATAATAAAATTTGAAGAAAATAACACTTTTAAAAGCTGCTACTGCTGATATTGTTAAATCATCAAGTGCTCATTTAGAGGGCTACATCTGTACAGATGTGATATTTTTGAACAGAAATTTTGGCCTGACAAGATGATGGCTCAGAGACTCTTAAAAATCATTATAATTCATCATCAGGGGACCTTGAATACTCTCAGCAAAAATAAAGGAAATCTAGTCATTCGTTTGTGAAACAGTTGAGGAATTTTTCAGCATTTAGCAACACTAGACAAAAGGTCGTGGCAGCGCGTAGGACTGGGTTCCGCTCAAAACAAACTAGCTTGTATGATGTAGTGTCCAGCTACTGTATGTTGGCAAAAGTATCTATACCTGGTCTTAACTGCCACACTTGGAGAGCAGACTGAAAAGCTGCTTATTATTGAGCTGGGGTTGTGACAAAAAGTTGTATCAAGGATGAAAAAAGAGAGCTTCAGAGAGAACTTCAAACCCCGGTTCCTTTCTCACCTCCACATAGCTGGCCAGTAACTGCATGAAGTGGGTGTGAATGTCATATTGCTTCATAAAGTAATAGAAATTGTCAGACACGCCTCCAATTCCAGTGTCAGAAATGAGGGTTCTGAGTCTCTTTGACCATCAGACAGTTCAGTGTACTGGCACCTCTGAGGTGACTCTCAGAAGTGAGTTGGCTCTTACTCTGGTGATGACAGACTATGTGTGAGTCTAGCGGTGACTCCAGATGAGGTATTTCGTAAATCTCCCTCATATCCAGGCAGTTCAACATCAGTGTCCCCTGGTTGGATTTGGTGTGTTTGGTGGTCTTTTCTCAACAGCATTTGAACTCATCCACTCAGTCCAACTTGTGCTACCCTCACTGCTGTCACTATAAGACCTTAAACTGATAGCTTTTCAACCTCACATTTTGCACCATAAAGCAGGTTCATACTAAGAGATTGCAGACCTGCTCTGTTTCCATATCTTCCAAGGAGACTTTACTTTTCTACATCATTCATTGTTCAGTAATTCAGCATTAATTTAGAAAATGTTTTATTTTGTCAAAATTTTCTACTGTAACTGCGTGTATTAAAGTTTCAGAGCAGTGATTAATACCTTATATTAAACTTAAATGGACAGTTAAACAGAAAATTAAAAATATATTTTTTTTACGTTTACCTGTAGTGTTATTGTAAACAGTTTTGGTGAGGGTTGCTGAGTTTTGGAGATATCTGCCCTCCCTCCGATATAATGGACCTGGACGGCACTTGATTTGTGGTGCTCAAAGCACCAAAAAAAACTTTCCAGAAATCATGACAGTTACTCAAGATAATCCACAGAACTTGTTATGAGCAGTTTCATGTAGGAACTATTTTCTTCTTGCCAAAGTACGCCCACCAACTGTATCACTGCGCAAAAGTAAGCGTGTATCTACTCATGGACAAGAGCTCCTCTGCTCCTCTGAGTTGCTACATTAGTGCCACTGAGCTAGCCAGCATGGTGATATGATTGCCAGATGTAGTTTGGTATAAAGAAACACCATCGCTGTTGAACTTTTCAAATGTATTTTTTTGTGCTTTGAGCACGGCAAGCCAATCACCATCTAGTCCCTTTATAGTGGAGAGAAGGCAGACATTTTTACGGCCAATATGTTAAGACCTTAAACTTTGTAATACATTTGCTCACCATCTACACCACTTCATAAGCCACAGTTCATGCTCTAAGGTGTCCTCTTTATACAGTGAGACAGATGCTGATCACAGTCATAACATACTGTCTGTTGTGTATTTTTCTGAACCCGGTGACCACAGCTCTTCAGACTGCTGATGAAAAGAAGCAAGACTGGTCAGTTTGTATTAGAAAGGAGGACAGAGCTGAGTCAGTGGCCATTAAAGACAGAAGGATTTGGCTGAATTTCAACACAACAAGACAGAGCTTAATCAGAGCTAAGCACTAAGGTTAGGACAGCGGAGGAAGAGAAGGGCAAACAGCGTGGGAGAGAAGGAAAGAAGAGGAGGAAGAGCAATAGAAAAAGTATGAGAGGATAAAGTTTTGGGGTCAGAGTCTGCAGGCTGTCTGGTAGTAGTATTCCCTCTGTGTTTCTCACAACCGCAGTGACATTTTCTACTGCCTTTCCCATTTCATCCCTCACTGACTCTACTGTGTGTGTGTACGAGCCACCATCTGCTTTCTGAATGCACCGCCTCACATCTTTGAGATGATTTGACTTCATAAGACGAAGCAGGAGGCAGAGGAGGAGAAGGATGGCAGGAAGGACAGCAGGTATGAGTGAAAGTGAGGAGCGTAGACAGGAACAGAAATAAATGAGAGAGGAAGAAAACAAGGCAAGGAAAGTGGAGGTGGAGTGGAAAGAAAACAGGAGGAAGAGGATTTCTAGAAGGAAGAGTTAGAGGAGGGATTAGGTTGAGAGGAGGAAATGTGGAAGAGTAGAAGAGGAGGATAACGAGAAAGTGTGTAAGCTAATAGTTCCTCCTGTCTGTTTCCCTGCTGTGACATCCTCAACCGCCTCTACAATTTCACCCACACTGGCTTTTAAGCGAGTGAGAGTGTTCAGCCCTCAGTTTTGCAGCGCCCCAAGAGTGCTGGCTTTCTGCAAGACTGCACTAGTATAAATATTAATGCTTAGCCTAAAAAGTGATAGCTTAGGGAACAGCTTTACGCTATGGCTAGGATCAGTCCGTGTCTGTGTCAGTATTACTTTGAACTCTTATGATGGAAGAAACTTTAGTTTAAAGACAGCTGGATCAGATTTCCTTGCTTATTAAATCTGATTAAATCTTGACTGCTTTGCTGTGTCAGACATAGCTTTACGACGTCATCTACCAAAGCCCTGAATTTTTGACACCAGACCAGTTTAATGCTGTATAAATCAATATTTATGTATTAACAATGAACCAAATGATTATGTGCAATATTAATGAGCAATTGCTCTATGGAGCATTTAAATGTCTTTTAGCTTTTTATCTTGGTTCACTCTTAAAAGTCTCTTCAACATTGTTTCCAGACAAAACAGGCAACTTTAAAAGCTCTAAAAACCTGCTGTACACCACCAAACAGCAGAAAAAGACAAAGTTAGCAACAAGCTGGTGGACGCAGTGAACATATAGCTGCCAAAGAGCCTGACCACTCCCTCATCTTGGTTATTCTTTTGGAACCACAGGTGAACATATTTGGATGAACTGGGGAGGATACACATTGCCACACCTGATTGGATCTGTAGCCACGCCCTAAAACATATCCTGCTTTATCATCTTTTTTTCTCTAAATGCTTTATCATCTTTTTTTCTCTCGTAATCTACAAAATGAAGAAGATGTGAAAGTATTGATTTGAACCATAAACCCTAAGAATAAATCAAGTGAAAAGTAGGTTCATTTTGCCATAAAGGTACAAACAACTGGACTTCTTTAGGTAACCAGTTGAGTCCCCCTCTGCTGACCATTAGAAAGAATACAGGTTCACAAGAACGTCCACACTGGCTTCACTTTTCAGACCCAGAATCTCTGTTTATACCATATACTGTTCATGATCATCAGGTGGCCAGAAACTCCAAATGAATGTTGCTCAATATTGCTCTGCAACCATTTTCAAACATAATATGTTTTTTTTTTTTTTGTCGTTTGCTTCTTGGGTTGTTATGGCAAATATTTGCCATAACAACCCAAGAAGCAAACAAATTTCAATTGATGCAGCTTTAAATTGGAGAGATTTTTCATTGGAAACTACATGATAACCATGAATCAGAGATGGGAACGTAAAGCTGCCCATTCTATTTTAATGTAAAATTCCTTTATTCCTTTCTTACAAAACATAAACCCTAATTTGACCCCCAAACCCTAAAATAAGGTATTGATATTAAGGTATTTTAACTATGTGTCAAATCACCCCCTATTTAATATATGTGTAGTGCACTATATTTACAATTAACTATTTTATTTGAGTGTGAAAGTGATCCACCATATAAACCCTCAGATCTTCCTACAATGGAACAAAGTAAATAGTGACAATGGCACAAACACTACTTTCTCCTCAAGGTCCCATAATGTCATTTCACTGCTCACTGAAGAGTAAACGATCAGGTGTCCATTATATAGAGAGTGGTGAATGAATGAATGTAGGGGTGATTTTGGATGCAGGTTTTGTTATTTTGGAGCTTTAATTAAACTGCTAACATCTGAACTGGACTCTGATGCTGGTCCACAGGGAGCAAACAGTAGGCAAAGGAGATTTTCAAGTCTCGACCGGTTACGTCACAACAGTATGATAAATTGTAACTCAGGGAGACAAACAACAACAAATTGAATTTTGTAAGGTGTATTATCAACTCAGAGATAAAATTTACCCCAAGCTTCAGGAAAAGATTAAATTACAGGCAGGCAGGGAATAAATGTGTGTAATATTGGTCTGGGTGGTGTGAAAAGGAAGGTTTGTCTGTGTATGCATTATCTGGTGTTAAGATTCTATTCTGTATCTTCAGTCTCCATGATTCAAGATTTTCAAATTACAAAGGTTTTAGTATTCATGCAACAGGCTGCTATGATCTCTTTGGACTTCAGCTGCTATTCCATCAGATCAATCTGTTCAGAAGGATGTGACCAACATGCTCTGACAGGAGATTTTCACCGCCATATCTGATTTCTGACCAGTGCCCTAATTGGAGGATTTGGACCCAAACTTCCCCCAATTACGCTGTCAGGTTTAGTAGTTCAGTGTAAAAGTCCTGCATCAATGCCCATCTCTGCCACTTCTGGAAAGGACGGAAACTCTCAGTTAGTTGAAGAAATCCTTTGTTTCCAGCCTCTGAGCTGTGAGTGTTTGAGAGGCAGGAGAAGATGGAGAACATCACATTATCTGCAGAGAAGTTTTTTTAAAGAGCACTTATCTTCTAATGTCTCCTGAGGGAGGACGGCTGTAAAGTAAAACTAAGTAGATGCTGTGACTGCAGCTCCTGTTGTGGTTTAGTGAAGGTGTAAAGAGGCTGTACACACACACACACACACGCACGCACGCACGCACACACACACACACACACACACACACACACACACACAGAGGTCTCCACAGATGCCTTTGGTCACGACATCCAAGACATCCAATTTCTCTCCTTTGGAGCTGATATAAAATGTGTGTTATTGCAGTGCCAGTGCAGTGAAGGTGTAAAGGCAGTGGCTGTCTCTCTCGGGTGTGATCTTCATAGCACGGCTGTTGAAATCGCTGCTGCTGGCCTCAGGTCACAGGAAACACGTTTCCTCTCACCTAAACTATAATTCTCAGATAGATCTGTTCTTCTTGCCCATCTTGCTCCCTGGTGGACCACAACTGTGGTTTATAGATTAGTGATGTTTCTGCAAAGCCTTTTAATAAATGAGGCCAAGAAGTGCAGTACTGCAGATGGGTCAAGCTGCTGAGTATCTGCTCTTTGATTTGGTGAGAGTAGGATTTAATAGCAGCTTAGATGTATGTTAGTTCAGGGCTAGGCATAGTTCTCCCCTGTGAGAGGGCCCATGAATGCTAATGTTCTGTAAAGAGTGGTGCCAAGCTGCATGCTCCAAAGACCCTATCAGTGCCAAGGATTGTTTGGCAGTATGTATCAGGTATAATTACATTCTTTTAATGTGTATTTTGCTGGCGTATAGAAGTGTTGTATGCCCTGTAAAACTGGATGGATTTTGATTGGCTGTCAGTATTTCTATCACTCATCAAGTCGCTCTGATCCCAGTGATGCTGTTCACCGCTTTCTTTCTCATTGTGGTGGTGGTGTGGACTCCAACATCTGTTAGAACGATGTTTAAATGAAATGTTTCTAGTTATTTTTATTGTTATCGTGCTCGGTGTGCTGCAAATTCAAAATTGTACTATGGTTAACGAATTAACCTCTGCGATGTAGTTACAGATAATTGCAAGGGAAGATGGTTTATTTATAGAAGATATAAATGTTATACTATTTTGAAAACACAGGGTCCACAGCTTTCAGAATAAATAAACCAATCGTATGTTGTCTAAATTATGTCATATTACAAAGTATTTTAACAATATTTTTTTTTGCAAATATAAACTTTGTAAATATAAGAGCAAGTTTTTCATCAGTGTACAACAACATTCTTGGTATCACTGGAAATTAGAAATTCCAAGTTTTCCAATGACCCTAATTGTCCGACACACAGCATTCGTTATTTCTGGAGAAACATAGCAGTCAAACTTCACATTTTACAGTCACACTATCATTAATCTATATTCTTTCTGAAATGTGATTGTCAGGGTTTGAATCATCATTTTCAAAAATATACACTCACAAGAACATAACCTTAAGACCAGGAAAAGACAACAGTGTTGTAATATGATAACAACACCACTTTATAATCATTATATTGATGTATTGCTCAACTGTAACTTTGCACTTTGAAAAATATATGAGCAGCGGATTGCTGTTAAAAAGACAAAAGGCATGCTGCTCTGGCACTCATTTACATAAAAATAGTTTATAGTATAAGCTCTTCTACTGGTGCAATGCAGAGTTTTCAATTTTATGAATCCCCAGTGTCCAATTCAGTGTTTCATTTTTGAAATAAATTAGATTTGCCGAGGTGCTTGGATGATGTGAATATCCTCGTGCTGTGTATTTTATTTGAATGACAGGACAAAATTACATTTTGTGCCAAACTGTTTTTTCCCATGGAGACTTGTTGGTCTACTGCTCTCTATTAAGAGACATTTACAGGCAAATATATTCAAATTATTTACTTAGTGCAGCTGGCGAATTAGCAGATATTTTATTATACATATCTCCTCCTGGAGCCATTAGTACGAGTGATGTAGCCTGCAGCATTCCCTCTAAATCTGCATAATTCTGGCATTATAATTCACAGTGGATGTTTTGGGTATTTCAACTGAATGCTGGTGAAAGTCTTGTTTCTCAGCAGCTTGTTTCAACTCTCCATCTGCGTTTATGTGTGTTAAACCTGGCAGTTTTAAGATGAAGAGATTTTAAATGCTGGCTCGCCGCTGTTTTGATCGCTTCATTTGGTTGATGTCTGTCTCCCACACAGCCACCCACATCGCTGCTCAGTGTGACGAGTCTCAGTGAGGAGGATTGTTCTGTCCTTTTGAAGGCAGCTGTAGATTGGTGTAATGCAAAGCGGAGTATGCATTAGGATGCTGTTTGTGTGGGCCGTATCCTTGCACGTATAGATTGTGCTGTACATAATGAGCTTATTATCTGGTATTTTTTGTAGCTGGATAAAGGTTGAAGACTGGAAGGAATCAGCATTATGCAGGACTGTGTTTGACAGCAGGAGATCAGGAACAAATAATCTTATTGTCATTGTTAGCATAAGGAGTGGAGGCTTCTGAGCTTCTCAGTTTGGTGGCTGTCAGACAGTCTGGCAGTTTTCCTGTCTGAGGTGTCTGTTGAGAAGAAGGCTGGCAGAGGACTACTTCTTCAAAGCTTTGGGAAATGTTGAACAATAATAACTGCTCATCTTATATATTATCTCATATATTCTGACAATAAGATGGCCAAAGGTGTAGTGTTTTCATTTATATGCATTGAAAGGGTGGAGAAACATCTAAAATAGCCTTTAGACCATCATGTTCTCAAACACGTCTTTGTGGCACACACAACTGAATAGGTTGCTCTTCAGTTTACTCTAAAATGCCTGAAATGATCTTTCTTCCTCTTCTGCCACCCCTGTGGTCCAGGTCTAGTTTGGTTTATTCATCTATGACTACAGAAAGAAAAATGTGCTTTTTCCTTTTATGCACGCTGGGCATGGAATGAGCTGCAAAATACCATTACCTCAGCTGCACTTCAGTCTTTGAAGACCTTTAAACTTCTTCTACAAACTGCTGTGAAGGAGACGTGTTGCACTTTTATGTAATCCTTGATTTGAGGTGGAATGTGACATGGATATTGCCGGTATGGCGTGTATGCTCTTTTTACTATTATAACATGTGAAATCCGCTTTTATGTAGACTGCATATGCTGCCATCTTGATCAGGACTGCCTGGAAAAAGAGATCTGATATCTCAATAGGACCTTTCTGGCTAAATAAATGATAAATAAATATATGAAAATTGCTTTCTTGGTTAAAAAAGCAACAACACAAGTTCCGTAATTACCTTTTAGCATATAGCAATTCAAGTGGTCTGAGAGAAAATCAGACCTCTTGGTTCTGTTTTCAGGCTTTAGAAAATCTAACCTTTAGCCAATCACTGGTCAGTAAGATAGTTGATTGTTGAGTCTCATTCCAAGGTCATCAGATACTTATGCTTTGACAGTGAAACTCAGCATATGATCTACTACTATATACTATAACTGTAAAATGCACTAGTATGTCAATGATTCCCCTAAATAGAACTCATTATTTTTTTAATAAGGCAATATAAATTATTTTTTCAGTGGGCTTTAGTAACATGATGGTTTTGACCTGTGTTGCCAAAGCACAATAACAACATTGAAGATAAATTTAAAGAATGAAATTAACGATTAAGTAAATAGCAATAATTCAAAAAACGGATAAATGAAAACATATGAAAAAGTGGCATGAAATGGACTGGACATGTTGAATGGCAATCACAGAAGAGCAAGGGTGGATGGCATGAACAGGCTGGTGATGCACAAAGGTAGCAGGCACGAAGGCAGACAAGGCAGGTGAGGAATGCTCCATCAAAGATGTGACAATGATCTGGCACTGGATGTGTGAAAAGCCAGGGTTGAAGTAGTGCCAGGCTGATGGGCTGAATGTAGGAAGGTGTGTGATGAGCAGAGCTGAGAGTCAGGAGAACAAGGCAGGGAGACAACGCCCACTCGAAAAAGAGAGGAGCAATGGGAGACATAAGGAAGGACGAGGGAAATAACTGACTGCTGTGGCTGTGACACAATAACATTAAAAATGTACAAAAATGCTATTTTTCTGAGAAAGTGAAACAAAGGTGAAATGTACTTATCTGAGGTGTTATCAAACAGTATGTTGTGATTTTACATGAGAAAAGATTGAGGACTAAGGCACGACATTATATCGCTGTTATGTCATGTCAATATCATGATTAGGGATGTTTATCATTAATCGATTAATTTCTGTTAAGAACCAATTTAAATTAATTAATCAATAGTCTAGAAATGGCAGTAATTATGCCTCATGTGACACTGCTTTGTTTGGCAGAGCCATTTGTCGAATAAAGTAACTTAAATTGAAAGAAAAATGAGAAGAAAAGAAAAAATGAGGGAAAAATTATTTTTTTTAAAAACATACATACAACATACATCTTGTCAATTATTAATGATTAATCATTTAATTGATTGTTAATGTTTTCAACTATTGGTTAAGGAAAATCATAAATCATAATTTATTGTCTTAGATTTTTGATATTTGTGACATGAGATGAATGATGTCTTTTCCTGATTTTAAAGGCTGCATCGCAGAAAAGTAATGTGATTTCTGAACATACCAGACTGTTTTAGCTGTTCTACTGGTGTATTTCCATTTACCTACATATTCATTATATTCACACAACTAATAATTATTTGATAAAAATTATCATTGTGTTAATACCTAGTGAAATAACACCAATAGTCATCCCTTTCATACTGTCACCATATCGACAGATGTATTTGGTCAGAATTATTGAGATATTTGATTGTGTCCATACTGCCCAGCCTCACTGTGGACTAACTTCGTTTACAAATGTTTGTCTGGGTACGGGAGAATTTTCTATGGGAACAATCTGGGACTGACTGTGTCTGTGCAGCGTATGAGACAGTATTAAAAAATGACAAACTTTTGAATGTAAAACATTACAGATATGAAGTGGAAGGAAACATTTGATTTGGTGATAACTGGGTCTTGTACTTCTTGAGCCTCGGTGACTCCGAATGCAACTCTGTTCTCTCTGAGGTTTATGACGAACTGAAAAACAACTGTGCTACAGAAAGTTCAAGAAAGATTCAAGTCAATGTATCTCAGTTTGCTCTGTTTTTTCTTTGTTTGTGTATATCCATGGAGGAGCGCACTTGAACCCCGGCAGGTCAAACTGGAGGTAGAAGTTGGGCAGATTAGTAAAATGAACATTGACGTTTTCAGCTCGAGGATGATTGTTAGTGCTCTGGAGCAAAAACAACTGTCGCTGGAGCCTCATTATCCTTCTCACCGCTACACGCTCTGAATGGCTAAATAAGTCAGCTCAGTTCATACTGAGAGGCACTGAACTCTGGGTTTGTGGGGCTTACAGAGCTCTGAAGTGCAGGACCTTCTGTTTCACTGTTGTTTGTTGAGGTGATGGATGGAGCTCATCGGTATTCAGGGTCTCCAGCTCTGTCATGGACTCTATGGGTACTTTGCTATTCAGCAAAAACAGTAAAGAAGTGGACAATGCAGGTGAATGAGCTCTCTGTCTCTCATAATAATCTGCCATGTCAGTGTTTGAAGGCCAAAGTTTTTTTTTTTATTCATTTGATGCTGTCAAGCTCACCATTTGTCATGTCAGCAAAGTGATAAACTTGGCCAGGTATAGATGGATGAACTGGCCAGAGGGTGAATGATGGGAGTCCAGGAGGATATTTGACTGAAATAAAAAGATATTTCCCATCACTCAAATGTCAGCATAATGGATTCTTGCCCTTGCTGGTTGAGTTTTGTGTAACTTTTATTGTTTCACCTGAGGCAGAAACTCTTTTTTGTGGGCCAATATTAGATCATTTAATGCTGTTATTCTGCAACTCAGCAGAGATAAGACAGCAGAGTCACTATATTGCGTTATAGATTCCCAGAATGACATATTCTTTTCATAAATGTTGCTCCACAACTTGCTTGGAAGCGCTCTTGTCTTGAAGTAAAAAGTGTTGTCTAGTGTTGTCAGTTGTTCGGGAATTGTTGTTTATTCTGTTGTCAACCTGGATGCCTAAAATATAAATGTCAGAGGAAAACTGTTTTGTAAATGTACCCTCCAGAAGACGTTGAGGCTGACAGAAAGAGAAAAGGTGGTGCATTTGTTTTCGTGCCAAGCAGGAAGGTGCAGCAGTTTAATATTCAGGAAAGCTCTCTGTTCTACACAGCCAGGGTCAGTGTCGAGGTTCAGTGGCTGCAGAGCCCAGCAGGTATTCAACATTTAGCTCCATTTTCCTTTGAGCCGTCTGTGTTTGTGCTCCACTGGTCACGCTGTCAGGGACGTCCACTCCTAAATGCCAAAGCACCACTGAGGGAAACTGGCCCAGTGTTTTTAAACTCCTCTGCTCTGTCTGTCTCACTCTGTTGAGTGTTACCTCAGCAAGGATGTGCTCTCACCACACATTATCTCCTCAGGGATTACAGCACTCGGTATTGGAGAGCTGTCCCTCTCATTTCACCTCTTCAGACTACTGTAATTCACCTGCTTTTCACGCTGAGGGCTCCCCCACCACCCACAGAAACAAGTGTCAGTGAGGCCATGGCTTGTGGGGATAAAGACTATCAGGAGGAGCTTCAGAGGACCACAGAGCTGGAGGCTTTGCTGAGTAGCTCGACCGCATTTAAAGCAGCAGAATTAAATATGTATGAAGTTCAAAACCACTCTATTACTAACAACAGAATTATTAAAGATTGACTCTAAAGGGTGATATGACTATGTCAAGATGCTCTGTGATAACTGCTGTAACAAACTTCAGACCCAAAGAGACACTACTCAGAGACACAGTGTCACTGAGGCCAAGCTGGAGGCGTTCTGATGTTATCAAACAGCTGGAATGAATATTACCAGACTGTAGAACTCTTTACATATCTGAAACTTTTAAAGTTATTAGTCTTAAAGTTATGCTGAACTTCTGGCCAATAGTCACTCTCCTTTTAGCTCTGTTTTGGTCCCTACCAGCTCCTGAGAGAACATCTGACCATTTAAGTGGTTAGATATTTCTTTCTACTAGAAAGAAAGTAGTTCCTACATGAAACTTCTCACAACAAGGTGTGGATTATCTTGAGTAACCCCGTCATGATTTTAGGAAAGAGACTCTGGTTTTCAGCGTGTTAAATGTATTTTTTATTTATTTATTTTTTTTTTTGATGCTATGAGCACCACAAGCTGAGCGTCTTTTAAGTCCCATTATATCTGCGAGAAGGTAGACATCTCTACAGCTGGTTGGCTCCATCTCATAAATAGATAGCATTACAGGCCAGGGGGAAAATATTTTGATTTTTGGGTGAACTGTCTCTTTAATATAAATTAAATATAATTATGATCCTTGACATATATCACAAGAGATATGACAAAAAAGAATTCATATAATAGTAAGAGACAAACTATTTTCTGTCTTTAAATGGCGTCTACATTCGTTTTTAGATTTTTGAGGTTTTTATGTCATTCTGTAGCTTCCCAGTCAAAATGCATGACATGGCATACATTTCTGCAAGAAAATATGGCCACCCGTCAAAGTTAACTCTAGCAGTAACCGCTAATTGCTGCTTACTGTACTCTCTGCTGTGACTTTGACTGGCTGTAACTAGCCTACTAGCTGCCGTTAGCTCAGTTAGCTGTGTAGCTAAAATGACTGGAGTCTGCCAGACCTGCAGCTCGGAGCAGTCTCTGAGACCGAGAAGGACTACTTGACAACAGGGAATATGGCACCAGGCCAAGGGAGTAGGTTTGATTTTGACATTGGTGGGGACACAAAAGTGCTCCAAGGCAGCACGGCAGGACTTCTAGCAGATACCAACTGTTAACCCTTTGTGTGTCATAATCCTGACTAAACACTACAGACAGTGTTTGTATCGATAGTGACTAGTGGCTGCACGGGTGCTGCCAGGGATTTTGGGCCCCATGAATAGAAATCTTACTGGGGTACCTATACATAGCCGGCCACTAGGCCGGCGGAAAATTTTGATCCTGTTTTACATAAAACTATGCATTTTAATGATATTTTTGACCATCATTCCCATATTTGTGAAAAGTAAAACAGTTAGTTGGTAGGGGAAGCATTGAAAATACAATGAAATTCATTTAGATTCAATTATTTGCTGCAAGACTGATACTCTATATTCCAAAAACCCACCTCTTACTTGAACATAAAATTCTCTTGAGATTAATTACCTGAAAATACAAAACTTAAATACAAAATAACTTCTTCCATTAAAATGAAATGCAATTATAATCTGCGGAGAAACAGAGGCTATATGGTTGTTGCTATTTAATCTTCTGATTTCCAGAAAATGTAAACATTTCTCTTATTGGATTGAGAGCAGTCACCCAGACTGCAGCACTAGAAATGTTCTCTGTTCCTACTGCAAAGCAGGGGGGTGAGAGTCCCAAACTACTGACCAAACATTATATTTCAGTGATCGCTGATGCTTTTTAAAACATTAAAATCATTCTGAAATAAATAAAGACTATAGGCTTTTTTAAAATTTCATAACGATTTTTTATTTTTTAATGTTTTTTCTCCATAATAATCGATTAATTCAACACACAGCTGCTCACCTCCTTCCTGAGGGGGTACTTGGGCTTGTTCAGGAGGATGCTGCTGCTCTTGACGTGTCTGTTCGGAACAAGCGTCATTTTTTTGAGCAGAGCAGCTAAACGTTTGCCTGCATTGATTATTTAACTAAAAAAATCCAGAGTTTTCTTCAGAAATATGAGCTAATATAGGGAGAAAAGTGAGCTAGCTTATAAACTATGGACAAAGTTAGGAATAGACAACAGGCTAACTTTCCATCACATGAACCACTAACAGACCCACCTTGCCTATGAAAGAACTGGGTGACATACTGTCGACCCTTCCCTTCTTTCTCCTGTCTGAGCTTTTTTTCTTTTCTGTTTTTTGCTCCCTGACTTTTGGGGCATCCTGCCGTCTCCGCCGTCACTCGCTGTCTGTGAAAAGTTAGGCTCTGCAGCTGCAGCACGAGCAGGTGGACTGAACCATTTTATATAAATAAAGAGGGGGGTGGGCGTTGAGAAATGTTTTCAAAACAAATAAACTTAGTGTTACCAATACATTGTAAATAAAATATATGTGTGATTGTAAGTTTATTACTGAGCGTCATATTATTTTGTCAGTATTATAATTGTATTATACTATATTATTACTGTTAATCATGGGCCCCTAGAATCCTCCTTATTCTCCCCTGAGTGGCTGGATATTGGTAGGGACGGCTAGATATTGGTAGGGACGTGTCCCTAGCGTCCCTACCCAATTCTACGCCCCTGCATTAGTAATCTGTCTTCCACAAACATTGTCCCAGTGACTCTTTACAGACTTTGGGATAGAGATGAACAAAACAAAAACTAAATGGGGGTAAACAGAAAAAGGGTTAGAGGAAATGGGGTGAACTGCGCCCTTTAATCTGTGTTACACTGGCTCAATCAGTCATATATTACACTACAGAATAATTAAATTAATAATTAAATTAATGAATTAATTTGATTTATTGTGTCTCATTCAATATATGATTTTTTTAACAGCTTTTGTGAATAGGAGAAATAGCAGATTACATCATTACAGCAAGAGTGCTGCACTCTCAATCATCCTTTTTCACTTTACTGCTTTATGCAAATGCGTTCTGTGTACTGCACATATTGTTATTCCCCATATATTATTGGTTGAAATGCCATAAAGCTGTACATGTGTTGTAATTAGTGCAAACTAAGCCCTTCGACTCTTAATCAAATATTCTCTTTAAGTATAGGAGTGTGGGGATTTTCCATGGGAAAATTTCTACCACACTTCCTGATATCCAGTTAATGAGGATACCACTCAAGAGTCAGAAGTCTAAAAATATCTTCGTCAGCACTCGTTTCCTGCCCCAATTCAGGTGGCATGTTGTGAGGATGACCTTCCATTTAGAGCACAAAATACAAAACACTGCTCATTCTCAGTTGTCTCAATTTAACTTCATGAATACCCTTATTAGCACATAAGCAATTGCTAGAAATAAAAGTGTTGTAAGGGTTGTCAGTCAGCTAACTTTTGCCAAAGTGGGCTGACTGACAGTAATTAGTAAAGTCTGGACAGGAGGAGAAGACATTTTTGAAATCATTACAGGAAGGTAAAGATTGACCTTGTAAGTGTCATTAGTCTGATGTGTCTCGCTGTGAGTGAACAAACATATTGAGCTGACTGTAATTAACATTGACTCCCAGAAGGAAATTACTAAAGTGAAGGGGCCATATGTTCAGCAATGAGGAGGCAAATAACTGCACATAAATGAAGCTAATAAACATGCGATGGGAGAATCTATATCCATTAATATTAAACAGAGCAATCACTAATAAATAACAACCTGACATATAACATATCTGGCACATAAATATATGTTTGGATGTTTTTGTTTTTTAAAGTTATTTTTTTGGCCTTTTGTGCCTTTATTGATAGTGATAGCTGAAGAGGAGACAGGAAACGGGGCAGAGAGAGAGGGGATGACACGCAGCAAAGGGCCGAAGGCGGGAGTTGAACCAGCGGCCGCTGCAGAGGATTATAGCCTCCATACATGGGTCGGACGCTCTACCCACTGAGCTAAACATCCGCCCTGTTTGGATGTGTTTAACCCTGGTGACCTCTCATATTTGTTCAAGTATGCAGATAATAAAAGTCCGCCATTTCTGTTGC
>JAJHUR010092793.1:0-16420 GCA_027495735.1 Lutjanus campechanus
CCAAATTAATCTGCTTTTTTTTTTTTTTTTGATAATCAATTAATCGGTATCAGTTTGAATCTTTTTCGGGAAAGTCAGAATTCTTAAATGTGATGTTTTCCGGATTCTGAGGACGTCATCTTGGACTTTGGTAAACATTGATCGATATTTTTCTGACATTTTATGGACCAAACAACTAATCAGTTAATTAAGAAAATGACAATTAACTGTTGACATTGCACAGTTGGGGTACATTAAAGGGATAGTTCACCCAAACATGAAAATTCACGACTTGAAAGACATAATTTATACCATGTTTGTAGCCTAAATCTTCACTGTAGTTCCTTAGCTTGGAGCCACGTTCACGTGCACGTGCACACCATCTGAACTGTGTGTGGTGTGACTATGTGGGCGCACAAGCGAGCAGCATGTCAGGGCTTTAGGAGACTTGGATTACACCAGATGAGCAGTATAGAGGCATTTTAGTGAGTAGATGATGACTGTATTTTCATTTTTGGTTGAACTATCCTTTTAATAGTGCAGTTAGTCAGTTAGTTTTGGTGTGTCCGGTGTACTGGGAGCAGTGCTCGTTGTTCAGACCTGTGATGTTGCACATTCAGTGAAAAAATATTGCTGACGAAAACTAGGATGAAAATTATTAGTCCATTAATTATACACTGGATTAGTCTTTGTATTCTGTTCTGCTTCTTTCTGTCCCTCTTGAGCTGGATGTCTCTCCCACCACGGCATCTGTGAGCAAGAGAATAAGTGATAAAAAAAAATCAAGACTTGGTATTGCTCTACATAATCATTACCCTAACCCCCCCCCAAACCACAGGCTCTCCCCAGTATCCTGGGAGACGACCGCTTCAAGATGATGTTCGAAAACCCCGACTACCAGGTGGACGAGCAGAGCGAGGAGTTCCGCCTCCTCAACCCCATCGTCTCCAAGGTCGGACAGAAGAGGAAGAAGAAGCTGCGTCTGCTGGCTCAGCAGGAGGCTGCCTCCCAACAGGTAACAATGAACTTAGCTGATAGCTACATTTCCTGCACAGGTAGGGAAACTTTTACATTCTCCAAGTTTAGAAATGGAAGTACACTTATTCTGAATTTCCTGAACTTTGTCTTGATGGCAGCATATGTTGCTCCAAAACCTGTATGTACCTTTCAGCATTAATGGGGCCTTTACAGATGTGACAGTTGCCCATGATTAGTCAAGTTTATTTGAACAGTTTGAACAAATAATATCTTGTCTTTGTAAAGAATTGGCAAATCATTGCATTCTGTTTTTATAAAGTTTTGTAAAGCATCCACCTCTTTGCAAGTGGACTGTTGGAAGTGTATGTAAGTGAAAGACATCAGACTTGAACTGCAAAATTTTGACTTGCCCATGAGAGAAGGAAAATAAGCTGTAGGAGGCATTGATCTGAAACGAAACGCAGCATAACTAAATTGTGGCTTTCCACATTCAGTTCTTGTATTAAGTGTGATATGAGCCTGCAGCGCTTAATAATCCCTCCCGACACAGTCATCAGTTTCCCTTGTTTATCTTGTTCACTGGTTTCTGCAGGGGAGCTGTGTATTCTAGATGTTGTTTAGGGTGAGGGATCAGGCCTTGATGAAAGAATAGCACATCAGTAACTTTGGCTTTGTTGTGTCTCCGTCCAGGCGGCTGAAGACGACGAGGAGCCCGAGGGCCGAGCCAGCTCCGAGGAGGAGAGCTCAGACGATGACAAGAGCTGGGTGGAGGAGGTCAGGGAGCAGCGGAGGCTGATGCGGCAGGAGGACAGGGACCGGCGGCGGCAGGAGAGGAAAGACGCGGACCGCAACACGGTCCTGCTGGAGAGGGAACGCAACGGAGAGGAGAAAACCCCAAACACGGCCGAGGGCAAGAAGACGAGTCAGCCCCGGTTTTATCAGATCAAAGCCGGGGAGGAGTTCAGAAGTTTTAACGACATGGCCCGCAAGCAGAAACTGCAGAAGTATGTCCTTGGAAATGTATTAAATAGAAATATTGGAGGAGTGCTGGCTGATTTTCAGGGACACATTTTTAAAAATTCTTCAGATTGCTGTAGGGTGTGCAGCTGTTTATGATGAGGCAGCACCTGACCTGTCCAGTTATGGAAGAAACTTTGCAGTACATGCTGTTTTTAAGTGAACTTGTTTCCAAACATAAATAAAAATATAAATTAGGGCTGCACAATTAATCACAATTTTATCTGAATCACACTGTGGTCAAGTTGTAATATCAAAATCGCACAACCAGAACCAAATTGCAATTTTCTGTGAAGGAAAAACAGCATTTTAATGAGGTGCTTAGTGCTGCAGAGATGCCCTGGCCCTACAAATCTTGTTCTCCAGATGAAAGAGAACATGTCTGGTACAGGCCCAAACAAATGTCACATCATCATGATTTTAATTTTAGTTTTCAGTAAAAATGAAAATTGTAATGTGAAAATGATCATTCGCACTAAAAACGATCTCCGTATGATTTTAGAAAACAAAACTACAGCGCTGGAGTTCATAGGCGAAACAGTACCTACTTTCTTTCTGATTGCGCTCTCTGTAAACTGTGTGATACATTGTGTCTGAGGAAAGTGTGTGTTCTTCCAGGGCTTCTTTGGAGGACCGGCTGAAGTTAGAGGAACACTCTGGAACCAGCAACATGGATGACACCGCAGTGGGCAGCAAGCAGCTGACTTTCACTCTCAAGAAGGTAAAGTGTTCACATGGTGCGCCATCTTTCTAAAGGAAAAGAAAGTAGTTCCAGGAGATTCTACTGTAGACACTGGCTATGCATTATTCAAATGAATTTTTCTCTCTAATTATATTGGAAAGAATGCAGAAATTGGACGATAACTCTGCAACTCACACCAAAAAAATCAAGATGGGTAAATAGCCCCACAGGTCAGGAAAAAAAAATAAGTATTTTTGATTTTAAGGTAAACTGTCTCATTAACAATAGTCATAGAAAAACTACAACTTCATACAAGTAATACCCTGAAAACACACAAGAATAAGGTCAATACATCAGTGAAGGCTCACCACACAACAAACCCTTCAAACTTTTTTTGTAGGGCACCCTTATAGCTCAGTTGGTGGAGCATGCGCCCCTTGTACTGAGGCTATTAGTCCTCTGCAGCAGCCGCCAGTTCGACTCCCGCCTGCAGCCCATTTGCTGCTTGTCATCCCCTCTCTCTACCCCCTTTCCTGTCATATCTTCAGCTGTCCTATGGATAAAGGCAAAAAGCCCAAAAATAATCTTTAAAAAAAACTGGAAGTGAACAATGGTTAAAACTTCTTGCTCTTTCCCATAAGTATGAATGTACAATCAATTAATCCCATGAATGCACATGCGGTGGAAACACACAGCATATAACATAATTTAACATGACGTGATTCTGTCCTGGTTTGCAGTCGGAGCAGCAGAAGAAGCAGCAGCAGGCGGAGCGCGAACACCACGAGGAGAGGAAGAAGCTGAGGCGCTCGGCCGGACACCTGAGCAGCGGCCGCGGGAGAGGCTGGGGCGGCAGGGGAGGCAGGGGAAGAGGAGGAGGAGGGAGAGGCCGGTACTGAGGGGTTGAGGGTCCTCACCCGGGGCCTTTTGTCCTCAATGGACAACAGAGGCATCACCAGCGTCACGAGTTCTCCGCTCACGTCAAAGTTTTCTGGTGTCTTTCATGAACTGGATGTCCCTGAGGCCAGAAGAGACATACTGGAGACATTCTGCACAAGTGGCAGAGACAGGACAGTGATGAACAGTCAGGCCTGCCCTCTCCTCCTGGGTGGTCTGGGGCCATGTGTTTAACTGCTCTCTCCAAATTCAAAGCATATTAAAAAGATTACCTTTGTCGCTGCCTTTGTGCATATAATGCTTATGTCATTATCCAAAAATTTGGATAATGACATAGTGCATATTATTTCTTACAGCTCCTCCTCAGTGGAGCCTGCTATTTCAGTTAATTAAGGGGAGGAAAACTGTGTAAAAATGTAGTATTTTTCAATGCTTTGTTATTACTGTATATTGTTAAGCCAACACTGGATTAACAACACTTGTACTATATATTATATTTGGTACAAAACATGCTTGTCCACATTGTTTTATTGGTGAAAATCAAAATATACCATTTTCAATATACCATGTGCAAACAGAGCATGCTGCCTTTGCAGCAGTTCACCACATACGTCAGAACTAAGAGGAAGGGAGGAGAAAAAAATGGAGACTGAGGAAATTATTTTTTTTTCTTTCCCCCGCCAACAACTGCAGTTCTTGGAAAGAGGAGGACTTTCTGGGTGTCCTTCCCATCCCCCCAATGTGCTGATGGTGTGAACCCCCTCTGCTCCAGCATTGGGCCATTTCAAATGTGAGGGAGGTGCATTTAAGCTCTCAGCATGCCATCACTGGCCCCCAGGCTCATTTGAACTCATTTGATGTCACCATGCTTTTTCACCGTGACAAATCTGCATACAAAAAACCTGAGCGTAAAAACCACAATGCACTGTTTTATTGGCTATGTGCCAGACTTTTTTTTTTGTTTTTCAGATTTTCAGTTTTCTAATCAGGACACATGTGAACAACCTATGACCCTATGACAAAATAGATTTTAGGGAGCTGCCAGACTATGATTCACAATTTTTTTTAAACCTTGAAAAAACTTTGTGCAATCATTTTTATAGCATTGTTCATCCATGAGCCAGAGGTTTTTGTTTTTGTTTTATCTTGTGAACACAATATCTCCATGACACATCGAGGGAATTCCTAAAACTTGGCAGTGACCAGTTGGACTCGAGGATGAACTGATTAGCTTTTGACGGTCAAAGATCACTCTAAACTCACATCCGTCCCTCTCTCATGAATGCAATATCTCCCTAACACTTAGAGGGAATGTCTCATAATTTGGTACAAATGTCCACTTAGACTCAATAGTGAACTGCTAAGATTTTGGTGGTTAAAGGTCAAATATACTGTGATCTGATGTCTGTCCCGCTCTCGTGAACATATCTCCCAAACACTTTGATGGAGTGTTTTCTAATTTGGCACCAAATGTCCACTTGGATTTGAGGATGAATTGGTTAGATTTTGGTGGTCAAAAGTCAAATTCAGTGTGATCTTTCATCCGTCCCACCCTCATGAACATGGTCTCTCCGGAACACTTGGAGGGAATGTCCTCTAATTTGGCCCAAATGTCCACTTGGACTTTAGCAAAGTGTCATCTGGTATAGTTCTTTAATCTGGGTTCCAGGCAAAGTGCCCTCTTTTACTTTCACATTGCTTTGGCTTCACCATGACAGTGGGCAATCAGGCCGCAGGAAATGGGCCAACTAAAGCCGGCACAATGAAACTGAATTTCCACAGAGCAAGGAAGTGCTACTTGATATACTGAACCTCGTGAGCCAAACAATTACATAGATCTGCGCTCTTCCTCATAGTACAAGATTTCTAAAGACTTCTGTCTTGTGGAATCTCATGGAAGGCACGTTTTCACCCAAGATGAGCATGTTCCAGTAGTCAAAATTTTTTATTTTTTTTTTAAAATTTTGATAACAATGCATTCCGCAGTATATTTCGCATACAAACTGCATAGCAGCAGTGTCCACAGACAGTGCTGTGTGTACATATTCGAAGAGACACCAGTGCTAATAAACAGCTTTACTACTGTTGATACACGGATTTTAAGATCGGGGGCACGTTCCAGTCGAAATTTCCAACTGGTAACTTGGCAACTCTGACTTCCCAGTAGAAATGGAACGCACCACAAGTCATAACCAAGACCACCAGAGTGTACTGAGACTGAGACAAGACCAAGACTTTGAGGGGTTGAGACCGAGTCGAGACCAAGGCAGGACAATGCTGAGTCAAGACGAAGTGCTCTAGCTCAAGTGAAGGAGCGATACCACGGAGTGTAACATTTATGTCAGAGCTGATGTTAGCTAAGGTTGATGTCACGAACTTCATATTTACATTAGGTACAATAGCTTTATGTGACCTGTCTTCTCATTGTTTTATAACAAGCCCAAGCATAACTTATCTAGCTAGCTTTGCAATCACAGCGTGTTTTCTTTTTGATGTTGTTTTGCCGGCAAAGTGTTTGTGGTGTAGGAAGCCAAATTTTGGTTACTATTAATGGGTGATAGCTGTAAGTAAGTGATATCCCCACAGCTGTGGGCTTGAGCAGTCTTGAAAGAAAATCCTTGGTCCTCTGTCTGAGATAGAGACAAGAGAGAGTAAAAAATGTGGTTGATTCTGAGATGAGACCTTCAAAAAGTGGCCTTGAGACCGGTCTCAAGACAAAGACTGATCTCAAGTACCACAACACTACTATGGATTTCATACAGACTGCATAATCGAGATATAACGTTTTAAAAGTGAGCACGACAGGTGCTGGTTGGCAAATTTACGTGTGGACAGAGCAAGCTTCTTTCCTGTCTTCACACTAAGCTGAGTAAAAAGGTCCTGGCTCCAGCTGCATATTTATTGTACACATGACCGGTGGTATCAGTCTTCTCATCTAATTCCCAGCCACAACAGCAATAAGAGTTTTTTCCCAAAATGTCAAACTATACTTTTGCTCAGGGGCTTTATTGTCCTTTTACTCTCTATACAGCTAACTAGATCAGGGTCAGGGTTTAACATACTTTACAACAGCAAATCAAGGAAGCTTTTTATCCAGGTATTTGTGGAGAGATTACCATCAGTTGAGAGTAGGTTACTGAGGCCGGACGACAAAGCTCCAGCCTAGGTCGTTCTTTTGTGTTGGGATACCAGCGACAGTGTCCCACTACACAACAAATGAACATCATTTAGCAAAGTGTCATCTGGTATAGTTCTTTAATCTGGGTTCCAGGCAAAGTGCCCCCTTTTCCTTTCACGTTGCTTTGGCTTCACCATGACAACGGGCAGTCAGGCCGCAGGAAGTGGGTCAACTAAAGCTGGCACAAAGAACAAGGAAACTGAATTTCCACAGAGCAAGGAAGTGCTACTTAATATACCAAACCTCGGAAGCCAAACAATTGCGTAGATCTGCACTCTATCTCATAGTGCGAGATTTCTTAAAACTTCTGTCTTGTGGAATTTTGCGAGGCACGTTTTCACCCATTTCCCAGTTCACCCATTTAATGTGACAGAATCAAACCATATCTGATGAAGGTTTATAAGATGATTAGCACATTAGCATCGTCATTAGAAGTGACTGCAATATGCTGTTGTTATTTAACTCAAAGTACAGCTGTGCCTAAATACAGCCTCACAGAGCCAGGAAATATGAGGATACATGTGCTTACTAACAGTTTAGTAATCTAGTACAGTTATAGTTTGGACTAGTTTAGTCAAGTAGACTTCCACGTTACACAAAGTAACTCATGCTCACACTTCACATACTAGGAATGTGGTTACGAAACTAGTGACGAAAACCACCCCCTCATCAATCTTCTTTCACTAAAGGGATACTTTGCCATCAGACAGCCTTTTCTGATGGGAAACCAAACAGGCTTGGGGAGTAATGGATAACATGTAACAGGATTACGCAATTGGAATTTAAATGCATTTTTAAATAAAGAACACTATACCGCCACATACTGCACAGTACCAGTCTCACAATACCACTCTGGTCTCAAATGAAACCATATAATCTTACAGTTACCAATTCCTTGTCATTCAAACCAACTGCTAACGTTAGATACACAGAAATCCAGTTAGCTAGCTAACTTGTCAATACTGCTGCTACTACTACCAAATATTTTGGGACTACAGGTGGATGCTGGTGACCAAGATGGTGTGTGGGTGCAAACAGAAAAAGTTTATGGAAGTTTGAGTGTGTAAGAATACATTAAATGTGCATAACTGGTGCTATTAAAGGAAGAAATGTGGTCAGAAAAATATCTTGAATGATTGCTATCGGAGATCAATTAAACGTTTGGTAAATCAAATCATACAAAATCGACAGTAGAACTCACGGCTATTTTTGATAGTGAAAGTAAGAGCATTTCCACACGCACAGTGTGAAGAGAACTCAAGCGATCGGGACTAAACAGCTGTATAGCCTTAAGAAAACCACTTATCAGTGAGACTAATCAGAAAAAAAGGCTTTAATTTGCTAGGGAGCATAAAGATTGGACTCAGGAGCAGAATGGAAAAAGATCATGTGGTCTGATGAGTCCAGATTTACCCTGTTCCAGAGTGATGGGCTCATCAGGGTAAGAAGAGAGGCAGATGAAGTGATCCACCCATCATGCCTAGTGCCTACTCAGCTAGCTCAGCTCACTACCTGAATATACTGAATGAGCAGGTTTTTCCATCAATGGATTTTTTTCTTCCCTGATGCCACGGGCATATTCCAAGATGACAATGCCAGGATTCGTCGGGTTCAAATTGTGAAAGAGTGGTTCAGAGACATCATTTTCACACATGGATTGGCCACCACAGAGTCCAGACCTTAACCCCATTGAGAATCTTTGGGATGTGCTGGAGAAGACTTCACGCAGCGATCCGACTCTCCCATCATCGATACAGGCTAAAACTTGGGGTAATGCAAAGGTATCCTGTCAGAAAAGGCTGTCTGACGGCAAGGTTAAGAGGTGAATATACTCATGCAAACAGCACACTCCACAGCAGTACATGGCTCAGCTTCCTACATTGGTACTCCTGCTGCTTCTCCAAACTGGGGGCATGTCAACCACCATCTACTATAGGTAAGACATGACTATAAATAAGCATCTCATACAACCCCATTTCATAGCATAAAGTGCACAGCAGGTCTTCGAGCTCTTGAACCTTCATTAAGTTATCCGAGGACACTTAACATTGCTGAGACTTTTCTTTTAATTTCATCATAAGTGGTCGAAGATTATCTGCAGTGGGTTGCTCTTTTGCTCCTTTCATCCCAGATTTCATTGTGCAAGTATAATTTTGTCAACGGTAGCACCATGACACCTAAAATGTGCGGCAGTGAGCCCTCTCCCTCCAGTCTGGGCTTTTTTTCCCCAAAAGGATCAAAGGAGTGAAATGTGCTGATGCAGCCTGTTCACCGAGATTCAGGCCAACCCGGGAAAGCCGAAAAGATGTTCCAGTGAAAATACGATCACTTTTTTTTTTTTTTTTTTGCCTTGGTCTCCACACTGCCGAGCGAACCAACTCTGGGTAACTCAGCCTTGAAAGAAGAAGAAATGATGAGTCAGCAGAGAGGCAGATTAAACGACTCATCCTCTCATCCCTCCAGGGACAGAGCTGACAAGTGGGTCAGATGTACGGTCAAAGGCTAATTAACAATCTTTTGATATTATTTAGACTGTAATGAGGTTTGCTTTAAATCATTTTTTAAATTTAATGAAGTATTTCGATGCAAATGACATTATATTTGAACATTTTTGGCACTTTCAGTTATAAAATTTATATGGTTTTACCACTGAGATATTCCTCTTGATGTTACCGCTCTTGCTCTGAAAACTTTGAGCACAGTGATTTGTATTCACACTGATATTTGTTCTTTATTCTCTTTGTTTCTGTCTGACAGGCAGGTTGTACCTCCAAAGACACAAAGTAAATTTGGGGCACTGTCACAGGGAGCTTTCACGGGCTGTTGAAGATGTGACCCAGATGTGTCAGGAGCAGCAGAGCTCCACCGGAGAATTAAAAAAACAGAGGGATGCCATCACAGAATAGATCAGATTTTCTCCAATACACCAGAGTGAGTGGGTAGACGAGCTGAAAGGCACTGTATCTGTGTGACAGCCAATGCGTGCAACAGTGAAAACAGGTTTTATGATTAATATTGAATCATCTCTGCTCTTTGACTTTGTAAAAGTAGGGAGTGTACCTTCAGCATTGTTAGGATATTGGAAAGTTGGGATCATTCTGACCTTCAGGTTCAAGACACACAATGTTACAAGACAAACTGCAACCACACAGTATCTGAACATTATCACCATGACATTTTAAAAATAAACACACCACATATTTGTCTTGATATGGTGACATTAAATGGACATTTTTGCGCTATAATTCTATGTGTGCCAAAGTTGAACTTAAGTCTACACACAGCAATGCTGGTGGCTCTGTGAGGGTGTATTAGGCACAGTGGTGCTTTAGCTAAATGCTACAGTATGCTAACATGCTCACAAACAACAACAGGCCTTTTTCATAGCACGCATTTTGACTTGTTAAAAGTAAAGCAAAAGTGTTGCTAACAGAGGGGCGAAGTCCCTACGAGCTACAGAAAAAAATATGAAGAAGAGAATTAAGAGACAAATCATTTTTTGGTTCCATTTGAACAATACCATAAATCACACATAAAGATCATTTGTAATGCCAAGAAAGTTGCTGTTTGTTGTAAAACTTTTAAAGTATCAGACTGTGAAGACATGTAGCACTACACGCCGAGAAAAAAGCTAACGTTAGCTGTTGAAGCTACGAGTAATGGATCTTTGCTTCTTGGCTGATAAAAGGACCAGGAGCCGCTTGATAAAACACTTAAGGTAAGATATCGTTACAGGGGGCCACAATACAGACCATGCATCATACTAGATGCTAACAAAGTTATTGTAGCACGCCAACGCAAAACCATTAGATTTCAGCACGTTAACAGATTATTTTAGCATCCTGTGTCTACTAGAGAGGAAAAGTTAAACTGACAAACTCTATATTTCCCATAAATATCAGTGTCCCTTCTCCTGACCTGGCTTTTAGGTGGAATACTTTTTATGAACAACTATTTGATCATATCACCAGGTAAGAACACCACTGAACCCAACAAAGATCAAAACCAAGCCTTTTTTTTTTTAACCAAGTTATCATAAATTTCTACAGTTTGTCTGGTCAAATTAGCACCTGTAATTTAGCATAACGTTGCTACGTGTCAGAATTCCACTGTTTCCCCGTTCATTCTGCTGACGCCTCACGTCTGTATCCACTTTTGTCTTCTTAAAGACTCTGTCTTTTGTTTTGGCAACTTATAAAGACTTAGTTCTGGGTTGTTTCACTTACGCATCCCAGCACACAGCTGCTTTTAGACATTTTTCTATTGTTTGCTAGCAGAAAGAAAGTGACGAGGCACCGTCACGCAATACAAGTCAATGGAGAGCCATGGATTGTTTTCTCCTTTGGTGTGGGCGGGGCTTAAATGTGCTCTGTCTCTGTGTTGGTGTTGATGATGCGTATTGTGCAAGATGAGAGATAGAGTTCACTGAGCAGTTTCACAAAACCAAACTACAATAAACCTATGACAAACTGTGACTTCCTTGGCTTCACGTGTAATTCGTGACACACTTCAAACACTACTTCACGGTGAGCTGGGAGCAAATTTCTTATCATATGAAGGCAGCTTGACAATGCATGCATCCCTACAACCACACCTAGTCTGGCATGTGTCAGATACATAACTTTTAAAGTTTTTGTAATGGAACTATCTGTGGCAGTTCTGGGGTGGCAGTTTCAGGGGCGAAGTCAGTAGTAAGTGGACATACCAGAGTAAACAGAACAACAACGGAATGAATGTAGTATGAATGAATGAAGTATCCAATACTAGCCCTGACCTGGAGTGTGTAAGAGAAACTGGACTGGTTTTCAAGAACAGAGATACATTTAGGAGGTGGGTTAGCTTAACTGGTCCCTAAGACCAGGCACCACCTGTGCTGGTCTCTGCGCCCGTGAGCGATGAGCTCCGTCTTGATTCCCCAGTTCAGTTTTGGTTGGTGTTGGATGGATCCCAATATAAGAAGCTGGTTTTCAAACAAAAGTCTTTGAGCTGGAAGGTGGTGAAGCTGAAGTTGAGATTTCCAAAACTAGCGTCTCTGTAGTGTTCATTCAAGCGGTCGCGCAAAGAACTATAACCTCCTACACTTAACACTTGGCTAATGTTAGCAACCCTGGTCCCTCTTCTCCCATAGACTTGTAACAAAACTAGACAGGACATTGCTGCTCAGACTTGCCGCCAATTTTTTCCAGTGGCCACTCCCCACCAGCCCAAAAAGCATTTTTCCCTGGTGTCCATTATAAAAGAAACATCTACAAGACTGTTGACAGGACGCCTTGAACTGCAAACAAGGTCAGTCTTTCTATTATGAATTTTTGATCCATGGAGTTTTTATAACTTTCCCAGAGAAAAATCTGTAACATTATCACAATGTAAAGTCTATGGGCCGAGCAGGAACTTGTGGACGGGGGCAAGGAGGGGAAACACTATTGTGAATATTCAGTGGGCCATATAACCAGGAAGTAAACTGGGAGCTAGAAAACTTTTTCGGCTTATGCACCAGTAGAGAAACTATCCAAATCAAGATCTACGGATGGAGCTTCTCGTACAGTGTACAAGTTGTAAAGCACTCTCAAAATTTGCATTTGTGATTTTGGGCTATATGAACAAAATTTGACTTGACTTGAACTTTAGGTAGGTATTGCTGTGTTACTGAAGTTACTGAGTCTACTTTATGTTCATAATTTATGGCTCTTTTCTTCTTGGGCTACTGCACACTATGTTTTAGCATGTATTATTATCTCATAATTACCTATTGTGGCCACAGTTCAATAAAGGACACTTAGGTTTGCGCCGGTGTGTAAGATTTATGGGGATATATTGGCAGAATATGGCAGTGTCGTTAATGTATAATCAACTGAAAATGTTTCCTCAGTAGCCCAGAACAAATAAACCAAACATGATGACTTTTTATATCCAAGAGTACAAAGGTCAGCTTCACTGTGACATCGTAATGTTCATCTCTCTAGCAGCTCCCTGTCCACCTCTGTAAAAAATAGTCTCTAAGTGAAGACAGCATGTTTCTACCTGGACGTTATTCACTGGAATCTCACATGTATACTGAGAACTTCCATTTTGTCAAAAAAAATAAAAAATCACTGAAACCTTCTATTAAATTCCTTTAAAAGTTCATATATATCAATATCGTGGTAAGTTGCATATTAAATTTGTCATAGTCTGTGCTTTTCCTCCTCATGTGCCAGCTGTATTCCCCCTCCCCTTTTGTTTTGTGGTTCCTTGTCTGTCTCTCTGTCTGTGGCTGTGTCCCAATTCAGGGTCTGCATCCTTCGAAGGACCCGTCCTCCGAAGGACCCGGACTTCGGAGGACGGGTCCTTCGAAGGATGCAGACCCCGAAGGATGAGTCCTTCCCGTTAACCAAATGGGACGGTCTAGCCTTCGGTCGCGTCACCGCCGTTACCCTCACGTCACCATTACTGCTGGCCAAGCCTGCGAAAGACAACAAAAGAAAAAGGATTAAAATATTTTTTAAAAATCATAATGATTGATTGACTGATTGATCTATCTATCTATTTATTTATTTACTCACTCCAAACGTTTTACTAGACAATTTACAGTCTGTAAAAATAAAATAAATTTTTATTTTAAATCAACATAAAATAATATAAATTTATTGGTCTTTTTATGTACATTATATGAAGCAACCTCCGAACAGCAAACATTTGAAAGTGAAGTTTTTATAGCATCAAGCTAACCATTACTCAGCATTAATAGTCACACATATATATTTTATAAATATTTATATATTTTAAAGTTATTTTTTTGGCAATCTGTACCTTTTATTTATAGTGACAGCTGAAGAGTTGACAAGAAACAGGGCAGAGAGAGAGAGGATGACATGCACATGCACATGCACACTAGATGCCGCCATCACCATTTCAGTTCACTTTTTCCGACTGAGCAGCGGCAGCACGCAAAGCATTTTGGGATACGGGAGCCCGCGAAGGCTAGTAGCGGTGCATCCTTCGAAACGGCTGGAAAGGAGGACACATTTGAAGTGCGAATTTGAAGGATCCTTCGAATTTGGATGAATTGGGACAGGCCTTCGCGCAGTGTTGTGACGTAACTGGCCTTCAAATGCAGCCTTCGAAGGATGCAGACCCTGAATTGGGACACAGCCTGTGTGTCTGTGTGTCTGGGTGTGACTAATCTGTCCTGCTGCCAATCAATTCCTGCTGCAATCAGCCTGCTCACCTGAAGACCATCCACTTCAATCAACACCAGCAGTACAAATACCCCGGCTCTGCAGTCCAGTCTCCGCCAGATCGTTCAGTCTACCCTGTGATCGTCTCCATCTGGATTCCTGCCTGCCTGTTACCCCAGCCTGCCACCTGCTTCCAGCCTTGTCCCGTCTACTTGCCTCACCCTGCCTGCCTGCCTGCCTGCCTCTGATCCACTGGAAACCTGCTTGTCTGCCACTCCTGCCTGCCACCTCTTCCCAGCCTTGCCCTGCCTGCCTGCCTGCCTGCCTTCTCTGCTATCCTGACAAGCCCAAATCAACTGGAAACTTCATTTACACATTGTTTAAAAGAATAAAACCACTGTAAGCTGAACTGTGATCTGGGTCTCGCTTTTGGGTCTAATTCTCCACTGAACACAGCAAAATTCTTTCAAAGTCTTCACTATATATTGTTGATCAAGTTAGTGATCATCAACTGCCTCAGTTTGAAATCTTGTTTCAGTAAGAGAGAGGCATCTGGCAGTTGTGCTGACATTGCAGTAGGTGCTTCACCATCCGTTGCCTGGTGGGGATCTGCAATCTACTGAGTGACCTCTTCTAGTTCTTCAATTTCTTTATGCATGTGGTCCAGAGAGTCAAGGACGTGCATCTGAAAACCTGGACAAGATTGTCAAGAAGGCAGTGTGACATCAGCCTTGTGAATGAGCTGAGACCCATAAGTCCAAACCTTCAATTTAACTTTTTTTTAAGGTATTGTGGTCACATGCCAGACGCTACAGCTTGACCTTAATTACAAGCCACCCATTGTCTGTGTATTTTATTAAAATACACTTCTTGAGAATTCCCGCCACTCATTCATTGGAAAGTACTTGTTCCCTTCATGCCAAGCTTCACTGGCGTGACAAATCCATGTTTCTATCTAAACGCAACTATGAACAAATTTTTAATCTTCCTGTGGCATCTAGTCATGGTTAAGTGGATGTGAGGCACCATGGTATAAACTGTCTGGGTGGAGTCTGTCACCTGAGAGTTAAGTTGATTAAGCTACGTGTGTGTGTCACATGCTGACTTTGTCTAGACTGAAATAACAAATGGATCAGAGTGGAAAGAGTAAAGAAACTGCACAGGTACCATATGCTCAGGTGGGCCACAAGCCACCCGCAGAAACATTAAGATTTCCGGTATAAGTAGCCGTCTGGACGAGCCAACAACGCTGAGGTAAATTGAGGTCAAGCCTTCATGGATTTTGCCTGTTAACCTCTTATGAAGTCTGAACACCTCCAATCCTTGACCTAGTTATTAGAATCAATGAAACAGTCCAAATGAATGAATGAATGAGTTGCCCCTGTGGGTAACAAGTTTGTGCAGAGTAACTAGGTGAAACCATTCAGTTATTATCATGTAACTAGTATGCACCTTTTGTTGGCATATATATAATATACATAATAATAAATGGAAACATTTATAGTGACAATATGTAACATTAAAATATCTAAAAACACCAGGTCTATGTTATATATTTTGTGTACTTCACACAAATGTTTAAACCCTGAGGACTCCATGACTCCATGATGTGATGCTATAGGTTACATGTAAACACAGGATACATCAGCGAGTAAGGAAGGAAGTCATTAAACATGACTAAATGTAATGTGAATAAAAGTTTAACGTGAAGTCCATGAGACAGATCTTTGCTTGAGTCACGACACATAGATTTTTATCTGTAACGCTTGTTTTTGAATAATTGAGAAAAAACTAATCCCATGATCCCAATGTTAGAGACCCCCAGTGGCACAACTTCAATGTGTCAACTTCAACTTCAGGTAAAATATCGTCAAAATTCCACGTTCAGTGATCTGAATCAGTGGCAGGAGAATCAAGGCCAAATTCCTCTACGCACAATTATGTTAATTCCTCAAATTTTTATCTAACTCTTTATTGTGAAATACTTGATGGTTATACATCTTCCTCAAAAAAATATTCAATAAAGGGAGCAGTCAACCACTCACAGCTCAGAGACACGCACCCTGCAATTTTACGATATTTACTTAAAGTTTTTGCACCTCTTTTCAAACCTCTGATAGGTTCCAATTATCTGACATCATCTTTCACAGACAGTGAAAAAGTTCATAACCCTAAGAGTTTTCATGTACATTATAATGCATTCATAAGGCTTTTTAAAACAATTTCTAAACGTTTATAATCATGCAACATTCATAAGACATTATAACGTATTTATTTAGTTTTTAAAACTTTTTATTAACTTTATTAAAGTGATATTCCACTTTACATGATAATCCACTCAGTATGTACTCACCACTATGCCAATGTGATGATGGGTGAAGGTCTTCAGTTCACCAAACAATTCTGGAGTTTTAGGAGAAACAGGGTAGCAGCCTCATCCAGTACAATGGCAGTGAATGGTGACCATGGATAAAACATTAAAAATAGCACACAAAACAAACACAAAATGTCCTGCATCCTGCTTGTGTGGTG
>JAJHUR010092795.1:109-13374 GCA_027495735.1 Lutjanus campechanus
CAGGAGTCAGGAGCAGATCACCACTTCAACCTGCGGGGAAAAGAGGAGGAGGAGGAGGAGGAGGAGGAGGAGGGGAGAGGGAAAACAAATTCTGGTTAATTGAGTCCCCTAAAAACAACACAGCATCTCTCTCTTTGTTTCATCTGCTCTCCTCCTCTCTTTATCTCTCTTATTTGCTAATTTTCTTTTTTTCATTTTCAGTCTCTCCCACTGGATCTTTTTCATTTGCTCCTTCCATCCTCACATTTTGTCTCTTTTGCCGTCTCTCACTTTCTCCCGTCCCTCTTTTGTTTTTGCCCTTAGTGTCTCGTTTGACTCCTTTGAAATTGTTCTGTCTCTTTGTTTTCTTCTTATTTTCTCTTCTGTCTCTTTTTCACTGTTGTCTTTACTTTTTTTCCATTTTTCCAGAGAGTCTTGGTGCCTCTTAATGGGATAGTTTACCCCAAAATCAAAAATACATATTTTTCCAACGTTACATAATTCCAACATTTTGGGTTGGTGAAATGTTCAGAGCACAGCAAAGCAATGAGAAACAGCCACCACCACACTTCAGTGGGTCATGAATGATCATTGAAAGAGAGGAAAATGTTGCTGATTATATTTTTAATATAGGTGCCAAAATATAAACCCAACATGTTGCACAATGCACACACACTGCTCAAGTAGGCAGCGTGGTGTGGATGTGACCTCAGCACCCCTGAGCTGACACGGTGACATGATGTCTGGTTGTAGTTCAGCTCCCATATGAAACTGTTCACAACTAAGTCTGTGGATTATCCACTTATCCTCCGTCTGTGGAATAATCCACTGACATCGTGAAAGTAATTTTGTTCTGTCATTTAAAACTAAAAGTTGTGAGGGATGCAGAAGCTTTAACTGGTTTCTCGTGTTTAAATTCAGCTGTTTTCAGCCCAACAAGTTAAGAAAACACCAGCAAATGAAAGGAACATCTTTACCACTTTGACAACACAGTATTCTACACTCGCAGATAAAATAAAGCCACTGTATTCCGAAACAAATGTGCTGCAAATGCAAAACACAAGCAATTACAGAAATGATACAGGATAAACAGAACACAAAATAAGTTTCCAAATGACTCTGAGATCTATGAGCTATTAAAGCGAGACATAAATGTGAAGCTTTGATGAACTTGTTGAGTGTCCACACGGCGTCCTGCTGCTCAGCTCTGTGGGAAATAAACACAACTTGCAATGTGAACATGTTCGCCACAGCCACCTGTAGAGAGAAGAAAATGTGGCATATTATCAGAAAAAAATTAATGTTTTTGTTTCTTTGTTTTGAAAAATGTACTTTATGTCTCTTAAATCACTTCCCCGCCGGTAGCTTGCATCCATCCTCCTATATGCTGTCTCTCCCTCTCCACCTCTGTTTGTCTGTGCCAAACTAACCACAGACTCGTATAATCACCGTCGCCTCTTGAACACACAGCTAACTGCACATTTCACCGGTCAGGGGGTCCTATAATCGCCCCTCTTCATCGTCTAATGGGCTGGTTTTACCTGCCAGAGTTCAGCTAAAGTAGTGTTTCCACTCAGGAGGGAGAGTCGCTGCCATACCGACGACTCAATACCTTTTGTACAAACACATACATATGCAAATCAGCGACAGGGACCCATGCAGGGCTCGTTCAGGAGCAGCTCGGCGTTCGAAGTTTCTCTTGTTATGGCCGCTTGTTAAAGTCATAATGAGAACGGCAAGATAAGAGCTATCTGATCCTTTAAATTTTTCAAAACCGTGCGGTATGAACCCTGAATAAGACGAGATAGAGCGTCTGAATGGTGCTGCAGAAACTGAAGTTTGTGAACTGAACAGAATTTTTCCTTCTATTAACACAAGTATTAGAAGAAAAAAAACAGACACAGGAGTGGAAATCTTCCTGACTGAACTTTTACAAAAGCTTCACTTCAATACGGAGAGAAGACGATGAAATGAAGAATATATGTTATTTGAGAACTGAGCTGCTAACACAGCGACTAGACTCCATTGAAAATCCACAATAAAATACAAGACGGTGGACTGGAAGCCTCGACACAGTGGAGATTCTTCCTACCATGACAGGAACGAATCATTTTCTGTCAAACCATCCTGACGTGGTACACAAAACAAAGATTAAAGACATTCAAGCATCTTTCATGGACACTTTTATCCAAATGGTGCTGACATCATTCTTCTGTGACGTGACTTTCATACTTTCAAATCCAACAAGATTGTGATGTTGGTGAAATCTCACGTCCTGCTTTTGAAAGTCAGTGTTGAATGTCGCCGCTCGGTCAAACCTCAAACAGCGAAACACAACGCAGGAAAAAATGATGCAATTATGACATGTCTTTTTTTTCACGCGTTAATTTGAGGAATTGTTCCACACGGATGTGATGTTTTTGTCTCTTCAGTGGATGTTTAAGTAGCAAAGCATATTCAAAGTTTTTTTTTTTCCCCTGAATATTCTGTATTTCCACTGTTGAGATGCGCAAATTGAAAATGTGCATGAGAACAGATGGATGGAAACCTGCCTTCAGACAGCTAAAGTATCATATTAGATCACTGCGATCAATCCCAACACTGATAAATACACTCAGATTATCACCAAAGGTTCAGAGAAAATTGCAGCCTTTCGCTAACACTGCAGCCCGGCGAGTCTGCACCCGAGCTCGTCATGATCGGTGAAGAACATCACACCTTTGTTTGTTCTATACTGATGAGCACTTTTCAGGAAAAACAAAAAACAAAAAAAAAAACAAGAGTAAACACAGACACACAAACACACACTCGTCTAAATCCAAGTGGGGAATAGTCTCTCTCAGCGGCTTGCTGTGTCTTACTGTGTGATCAACAGGGGTTGGAAAATTACTCTGCAGAGCTTATTACACACACACACACACACACACACACACAGAGTCAGGCCCTTGTTATTCGAAGTTGTTCCTATTTGAAACAGTGATTGCTCCTCACCAAACACTCTTTCAGTTTGTATTGTGTCTAAATGATGTTTTGTTTTGGGTGTGAATATCAGCTCTGTAGGTGAAGCTGCTAGAAGCTCTGAATTAGCAGCTGATCTGTTTGCACCTGGAAAAACACCAGTTACACCCTCCGAGCTTTGTTCATCGACAACAGCAGCCTCGCTCACACAGTAATGACAGACCGCACCACAATGACGGCTGCGGCATTAGCAACATCAAGCTAATTCTGACTCACAACAGCAACGACAACACGGCTGAATATCCTTTTTTTCTTGTAATGTGATAGACGATATTCATTTAAGATGACAAAGATTGTTTCTGAACAAAAATTAGCGCACAGTACATTCAAACAAAGTTACTTCAAGCAGGGGTTAAAGAAATATTTCGTAGATTTCATCAACTTCAAATGTAGATAGACCTTGTTGGCCACAGACGGCCACCTGCATGGGATATTTGGTGGCCACAGGCCGTGTGTCTTGGTTAATGTCGAACCCTGTGTTCTAATATTCCCCATGAATCAGAAAATATCAGATACGTGTTAGCAATAAATAAATAAGATTGTGATTATTATGACATCTTCAGCAGCAGCAGTGACATTGTTGACACAGATTGTATCTAATGTTCTCATCATCCTCAGGCAGTTTAGAAATGAACACATGACATCCCCTTTATTGATCTGATTTCTGAAGGTAAATGATTAATGGCCTTGTATGTATTGATTGATATGCTGCTTTGCATGATGCAGTATTGACACAACAAGGAGTCCTCACACTGACTCCCTGCCCTCTGTCCTCTTCTCCTTGTCTTCCAGAAAATCCTCTCAGAGCATTCAGGACCCAGCTCGTCCCAGCAGAACCAGCCGGCCAACAGGAACTCCCTGCTGGTCGGCGGACGGGGCGCCGCCGTGGAGAACCCCCGCTCGGCCCTCTCCCCGCTGACCAACTCGCTCCTGGAGCAGCTGGAGGCTCGTATCAAAGAGCTGAAGGCGTGGCTGCGAGACACCGAGCTGCTCATCTTCAACTCCTGCCTCAGACAGCACAAAGACGCCTCCGAGCAGCTCCAGAGCTTCAAGGTATAACAGCGGTGTTTCAGTTAGCTTAGCATGATGTTAGCGATGGCAGCTTCTGTGGAGCGCATTCATAGATGTATTATAAGGAACCAGATACACCACACAGAGATGGTGCCCATTCTGTCCAATGAGAATTGCTCGTCTGGTGCATGTGTCAAAAAAGTTTTCTAGCTTCCAGGTTTACTTCCCGCTGAATATCGCAGTAGTTGTCCTGCGAGACCCATTTCCAGGCAAAACTGTCAAACCTTTGCTCGCTACTTTGTACTTTTGGAAATTGTGATGAGCATTTTTCACATTTGTGGGACATTTTAAAGACTAAATAACAAACCAATTAACTGTGAAAATAATTGTTACATGCAGCCCAAACTTAAACCTAACAAGACTGTGACCCTTTCACGACTTTAGCTAAATGTTTATTTATGTTACCATCACCTGACTGTGACAACAAAGGGTTCCTGTTGTGCAGATATTAAGGGCAAAAAACTACAGGGAACATGTGTCTTTTTGGAACAAGGGGCCTTCAGTGGACCGTTGGTTTTGGGGATTGGGGTCAGTTGGACAAACGGGCCTTCAGTTCAATGTCCCCAAATTGATCTTAAGCAATCAGTTGTTCTCCAATAGCCCAGAAAGATGTCTACACATAATAATATTGCAATAAAAAATTTACATAATCAATTACATTTTAGGGATAATAGAGCGCCACCCCGAGTATACTGCAACAATGTTCACCGCCAACGTTTTTCAGTTGGTTATTATTCCTGAAATATCTTGATGAGGCAGCTGAGTTTGGTCAAGTTGTTGCTAAATTTGATCAACTTAAGCCTTTGAATAAAGTTTGTCAAAGATGGTCATGGTTCAAACTAAAAACAGCCCCAAAAATGATGGAACATGGTTCCATATGACATCGCGTCTCCAAAAACTTCAAACTCACCATCAAATCACAATTTCAAATTAGTCTTCTGATAAAAATCATCAAAATGTATTTAAATAATGACTAAAGTCCCCAACAGAGACTGTAGGAGTCAAGACTGGACTGCAGAGATGCTGTAAAATAGCTTAGAACTTTTATTTTGTTGACTGAGGAGAAACCAGAACACTTTCAGATATGAGTTTTCAGTCTGTAAAGCATCAGGTCAGTTTCCCCTCATGTCTGCAGTATTTCAGATAAGTTAAAACAAATAATTGCAGATAAACAATATTCATTTGGTGCAGGGAAATCAAAGAGTCAGAGCTGCAGAAGGGATCACGGGGAAGAAATTTCTAGATTAATAGCCTCAAAAACTAGAATATCGAAAAATAAAATTATGAGCATCTACTATATACAGATAAACATTGTGTGTGACACAAATGATCAGAAATAAAGTGAAAAGATAAAATTATTACAGTCAATAATAAAAGTGAATCCGTTCATTTACTTCAGCCGTATGTTCCTGTATGTTGTCACTTAACTTTTCTTCACCAACTTTTCTATATGTGACAGAGCTTCGGCCAATTAGCATTAAGCTTTAAGAAAACATGGTTGCTGTGTGTGTGTGTGTGTGTGTGTGTGTTGTTGCTAAGTATAGTAATACATCGTCTTAATGAGGCCAGATGAAAGCAGGGCTGTTTTGAAGCGATGGATGTATAGAGGAAACAGCAGTTAGCCTTAAAAGCCACGGGACGCTAACAGGATATTAATCAGCCTACATCACACAGCGAACAGCTAGCTGCGCTGATTAGCCTAGCCCTGCCGTGTGACTGACAACCTGAAACACACACACACACAAATACACACACAAATGTGCACACACACAGCCGTACAAGTGAACACACTGAAATAGAAATGCAGACACGCAAAAGTGCATTAATTTGTAAATGTATATGTGGCCACATATACAACACACTCAATTGCAATCACTCTCACAAACACACACCCAGACACACAGATATATGCAAATGAAAGACACATGCATACATTCACGCATAGACGCATAAATAAATGAATGCATAAAAAAAATATAAGATTGACGACTGAGTGACACACAAATCAAAACACACATTTCTACAGACGGTGCACAGATGACACAAACAGACAACCTGATGCATTTAGTCGCACAAAGTTGCAAACATTCACAAAACTAAAGAAGAAAAAAGAGAGATTTTAGTAAATCTTTCAAAAGGTTTTTCTGCGATATCAAAACTACATTTCGCTCTGAACTCTCAGTCTTGTGAGGGACTACCTTTTGGAAAAGTAAGGAACATTTTCTTTTAGGTGGTACGGACATTTTTTGAAGGTTAGAATAATATTTTGAGAGTAAAAAAGTGGAATGAATGGAATCAGTAAAGACATAAGCTCTCTGAAAGACGTTAGTTTCTTATATAAGCCTGTATACTGGCGGTGTGTTGGCGTGCATCATTACAGGCTGACATGCAGCGACTGGAAGATGCACCACTGTTCTGTTTCCTGACAGCTATGTACATCACCTCTTTAGAAAAGGAGCTACAGTACCTCGACTACTTCCTACATCTGAGTGACGTGTTTAGTGTTGGTTGCTATGGGCGATTCATGATACAACATGGCTGGTGTGTGCCGCACTGAGTTTAGTTTAACGCTGCAACAGAAGTGCAAAAGTACATAATGTGAGTTTTAACATGTGGTTGATTGCTTGGAATTAAGATTTTTGATTTTTAGTCACTTGCATGTGATCAGATTTGTGTGTCCAGACCTCCTGCATGAGTTGCTATCGACGACGTAGGTGTCAGTAACTACGTACGCTGATGATGCAGCTTTCCAACAAGGAAACATGCAGATCCATCATCTCGCCGTCCAGACGATCATGGTGTCAAACCTGGGTGCAGAACTCCTCAGTTGCACCAGACTAATCACACATAGGTGTTGTGCAGACATCTGCATACCATCAACTTAACTTCAAACTACGTTACAGGAGCACCAAAAGCACATGTGCTGAAGAAAGGTTGTGTGACGAGATCTGTAGCCACCTGCATGTCTACAGTTTATCTTAAAAACAATATAAAGTCAATGAAATCTGCAAGAACTGGTGGACGTTGAGTTTGGACGAAGGTGGCAGTGTGTGTCAGAATATGTCTTCTTGTAGACGCTGAACTGACTGCCTGTGAAATGCTTGAAACTGCTTGAAATTGTAGTTGCATTACTTTCAAAGTTACTTCTAAGTCGCTGTCTGACTGAACAGTTTGCTTTTCAGTTGAAAACATAAGACAACTATTGTTTGTAAGTGATTATTTTTGAATAATCAGCTTTCATTCATGTCATAACATTGTTCATGTTTGGGGAAAAAACACAAAAGATGAGCGAAACATTTAGAAAAAAATCTGACCTTATTCAAATCAATTACTTTTGTTCAATATTCTGATATTTTCTGTGGTGTCATCAAACATCGTGACAGTCAGACTGAGACGTGAAGGAGTAAAGTTGTGAATCGGTCACATGAACACAACACACAGGCATCAGTGTAGTCACGCAAACATATTTGTACACACACACACACACACACACACACACACACAGAGGCTGCCTAAATGATGAAACTGTATAGAAACGAGACTTTATCTGAAGAAAAGTGAGCCGAGCTGCTCTTACTTTTGATCCTTGTCACAGCTCTCAGTGGGAAGCCATTGATTTCTGGCAGAAAGAGGCCCTGAGCTTCTGGAGAAATGAAGATTGGAAATATTGATAGCAGTCATTTGTATGGAGAGAGAGAGAGAGAGAGGGAGGGAGAGGCTAAATGGAGAGAGGGGGCTCCATTTTAAGAGAAGTCAGCTCCATTTTACCGATCATTTGTCTGTTTTTGGTGTTTGGACTCGTAAATGGGTTCGATTTCTGCGCTGCAGCTTATTACTGTACGGCTGTATGAGAAAGCAGCGGGGATCAGCAGAGGTCAAGAGAGCACACACACACATTTACAAACAAATATTTATAAAAACACACACACACACACATTTATAAAACGCACACAAAAGCACAGAGATATTCCAAAAACACACACTGCTGCATTAGGACGAGTGCTCACATGTCACAAACACAAATAAAAACATCTGTACAAACATGTTAAAGGGTCAGTTCACCCAAAATATTATACCAACTATTGATGATCTGTACACAGTTTCATTTGATTTGTCCTGGTGTTGAGATTTTTGTCCTGTGAAGGAAAGTTTGAAAGTAGCTCAGATATAAACTGTCGACAGTTTTCACCAGAGTGACTCAGAAACACATTTTTATTCACCTCCGTTGTGTTGGTGTGAAAGTCAGAAACAGAAATCTCTGAACCTGCATGGCTGGAACAACTTGGAGTAAGTGAGAAAATATGTGTTTGAGAAAGAAAATCCAGCTCAGGGTTCACTCACAAGTTTGTGGTTGTAGGTTTGTTTGTTTTTTCGTAGTTTGGGTGAAAAAAAAACAAAAAACGAGTTATTCTTGACAGATGCTGTGACATGTGATCTATAAATAAGAATCAACTAAAAAGCAGCATTTCTCTGTCCTCACCCACCACAGGAACTTTTTCACAGTAGTTTCATAGTATTTTTTAAAATTAATTTTCATTTTGTTTTCTTAATTTCTGTTTTCAATTCAGTTCAGTTCAGAAGTGGCTCATTTCAGTTTAGTTCATTTTTGTTTGTTTTGTTGGGGGCCGGGGGTTTGTGTATTTGTTGTGGGCAGATTTAAGAAGTTCAGAACAGGTATTACAATACAAACACAACACTTTGTGAAGGCTCACATGTCACATGACACCCAGCCTCAGTAAACACATCCGCCACAGCTTCCTCATGTTTGTTGTGTTGACAAAATTGAGACTAAAACTAAAGACATTTCCTGCTTATTATTACCTCATTTTAGTTTGTTTTATAAGTGCATAATAATATCATGAGTTAGTTTTCTTTTTCTTTTTCTAGTTTTACTTTGTAATTTAGGTTTAATTAACTATAATAATCTTGGTGCACACCAAACAGTCGTAGCTTTTTAGAACGCTGTTTTGCTTTTTTAGCTCCTACTTTAGAACAGGTGTGTTTCCAGCATGAGATGAACCTTAAGTGATGCAAGTGTGTGTCGACTGGTTGAACACACGAGCCAATGCAGCGCGGATGAGTAGACAGACAGTGAAGCGATGTATGTCGCACAGAAGTGATGTTGTCGTACCAACCAGTGGCTGCTGTGTTCCTAATGGTGGTGCAAATGCAAAAAGAAAAAAGAAAAGCCTCTGAAGTTATGTAGTTCTCGGGGAAAACTCTCAGGGAGTCACCAAAACTCTTCACAGTCCAAAAACGCCTAATGATGAGGGGAGCTGCAGAGGTGGCCTCTGTTTTACCTTAATCACAGCCAGCAGTGAGGTCATGGGAAGCTGGAGTGCACCTGCACATCACTGCAGCACAGTGAGAAGTGAAACCACTGGAGATCAGCAGAAACAAGATTTTCAGGGGGTATTAAGTTACTCTTCACCCCTCCTTGTCCTCCTCCTCCTCCTCCTCCTCCTCCTCCTCCTCCTCCACCTGTCTGTCTGTAACCTGGCTCTTAATTGAATTAGCGTTCCTTTAAGATACGGCGTCAGCCAGACGTTCCTCCAGCAGGCCCCGGGCCTCCGATGACTCTCTATTGTCGTGGAGGCGCTCTGGGGGCCGGACACACCGAGAATTAATAGACTGAGCCTCACACACACACACACACACACACACACACACAAACACACACACATTCACACACTGATAGGCACAGTGGAAGCAGGTACAGACACAAATACACACCTGCTCTGAAGTGTGTTGGAGTACAGAGACTGAATATGAATCACACACACTGACGACTCCGTCTAGAAAGTTAAATGTTTCTGGTTTTCTCGCATCTTCTCACTTTATCTAATTAGCTTTTTTTTTTTTGTATTATCACGACACACAGCTGAGTAACAATAACTGAAGTGAAAACACACATCTGAAAATCAAACAATAATGTTTCCAAACACTGATCAGTGATTTTATCACTTTTTCAAAAAAATATTATTATTTAATCTCTATTTTTCCTGTGAATGTGATTTTGAAATAAATTATACATCTCTACTGATGCTGCTGCTGCTTTCAAAAATCAAAAAGAAATGATTTATTTCAGAGTGACGGGGTCTGAGATATTCTAGTAATAATTAGAATCAGTCACAACAGGAATGAAAACAACTATAATAAATAAATCCATCGAAAAACAAAGTACTGAAACAGCAGAGAGTCACTTTGCACCACCTCGATTTCGACTTTGCATAAAAAGAGACAATAAACTTAAACTGAAGGTCATCTTAAATTCTGCATATGATGAAAACTGCTCATTAAACCACTACTTTTTGTTATTAAAGATGGAAATTGATGATATTTTATTGATACCAGGACCATTAATGACTCTGCTTATCACCTCCCTTATTGATTCCTGATGAATTACAGTCAAGCTGGTTGTAGGCTGACGGCTGTAGCAACAGTCTGTCACACTCATAGTTCAGTCTCGAGAATATTACAGATCCAAGATGAACCTGACAGAAGGGCGGGACTGAGAGAAAAAGACGCAACTACAGATCTGTCTGCTATTTCAGCACCACAGACAGCGACATGGATTTACACTGGACAAAAAAAAACACTTACACCAGCTAACATCTGGCTTTTTTCTTCAGTGGGAACATCTGCATTCAGTCTCAGGTCAAATGACTCTGCAGTAGTCACAGGTATTTGTCGTTTGCAGCTCTAATTGTCAGTGACGTAAACAGAAAACCGAGGTGGATTTACTGTTTTCACCTCTTTTCACCAGAGGCAATGAGGGCTTGTTGCCTGTTTGCACCTGCTTGAAGGTGATGAAACGCTCATATTACTATTTGCTGAGATTTTGTTATCTAAAAGCTTTTATTATGAAACATCAAAATCACCAAATTCTGCGTTTTCATCAGCAGTAACTTAACAAGAAATCTGAAAGTGAGCGTGAGACAGTAAATAAGGCCAACGACTCCGACGCAGCAACGCAGAAGAGAAACTAAAGTTCAAACCACAGAGATTTGTTTGGAAGCTACAAAAGTACAGAGAGCTGAACACACAGAAACTTTAAAAAACTTCTTTCTCTTGAACTGAGTCTCAGTGCGCAGCAGAAAGAAAACAGAAAGGCAAACAGGTCTGTTGGCAATCCAGGGCCCGGCCCTGGCTTTGAAATGTCAGAGCCTAACCGTCACAAACCACAGTCAGATAAAGGATCAGTGAGTCAGACTAGACAGACTAGACGAAGATATTCAACTAAACTGCCCCTAAAATCTCTCTGCTACTAGAGGATGGAGAGGAGGGATGGCAAGTGGGATGCATTCTCAAATCACCAACTGATTCTGACAGATCTGACAGTTTGGAATCAGTTTTCATTAGGGTTGAGTACTGAGATCCGGTGCTGCCTGGACCGAATCACAGCGCAGATTACGGTGCCTCACCTTCCACCACAAACAAGTCTAAAGAGTGGCTGCATCTCACTTAAAAAGGACTCCGACACCAGGTGGGACGTCCAAAAACTGTTTAAAAACAGCTTTGTGCAGGCATCTGTTGGGAAGCATCTGTTGATGCACAGGATACACTTGTAGGCAGAGAGATCGAGCACCACGCTCGATGATGACAGCATCATTTATTTATTGTGCTGTTTTTAGTGCTGTAACTCTTGTTTAGTGTTGATTTATTGGAGTTCAGGATACTTTAAACTGTTAAATGTTCTTTAACGTCAGGGACATGCGCCGTTTAGGCTCCGATACTGTTTTAAAAGTATCACTTTAGAGTCAATATCAGAAAAAACACAAATGATACACAAATGATCTTTATATTCCCGTGATGAGGCGACAGTGTTATGAGTCTCTAATCTGGGTTTCATTGTGAGCAGGAAATAAGCATTTTGTATTATGAGATAATGAGATGACTTTGTGATCATGCAAAAAGAACATGTAAAAATCAAAAGAACAGAATTTTGCCCTTTGTGACCTTCTTTAAATGAAGTTGACATTACAGCCTTCTTTCTTTCTTGCTTGCTTGCGTCTTTTCTTTCTTTCTTTCTTTCTTGGAAATGGGAATGGATTTGTGTTCATGTTCAAAGTCTCTGTTCCCTCAGTCAGATGGACACACACTGTCAGGAGGCGACCTCTGGCTCTTTCGACACACACATACACACACAAAGTGAGATGCTAGCATAGATAGTGGATATCAGTGTGAGCGTTTAGCTCGTTCGTCTGAAGTGAAGCTCAACAAACTGCCCTCCTCTGTCTCTCTATCTGCCTATCTGTCCCTCTGTCTGTATCCGTCTCTCTCTGCTTCATCTATCCGTCTCAATTCTCCCCTTTGTTGCTTTTTATTTCACTCCCTCGTTCCGTGTCTTTTTCTCTGGATCTGTCGTCCTTGCTGCATCTCTTGTTATCTGTTCAGCTGCTCCCTCCGTCCCCTGCTGTTGACAGTAGATGGACCCGTCCTCCCCCACTGTTTGTTACCCACGGCCGCCTCATCACCCAGACCCCTCCAGTCATGCTCTTTGCCCTCTGGGCATCATTTATAACACATGCCCCCCCTCCCTCAGTCATGTCTATTTTCAGCTCTCCTTCCTCCTGCCGTTTGTAAGATTTGACCCCCTCCCCCCACAACCCCCCACCCACAGCTTAAAGCATGAACCTTCCTCAGCTATTCATGACTGAGTACCCCACCCACCTCCTGGTGTCCATACACCCACACATCTCACCTCCCGTCCTAAAACACAACCTCATTCTGTATTCTATCCATTCTAAGTGACCAGTGACAAACATTAGTGTGATAGTTTTGACAATAAATTCCTGTTATTTAACTGGGAAATTTATGAATTCACAAGTTGACAGGAACCACCTGAAAACACGGCACACGTCCGTCATTTTGTAAGTTTGTAACTCATGAATTAATCAATATTACACAAGAGGATGTCCTTTACCGTCTGTATTAGTACGGCACTGATTATACAACAGCTACCAACAAACTAGAAGATCAAATCTGAATGTATTCATACTGTAGAACAATGTGATCTTAAATTAAAACAATCTTTTTGATAGTTTTGTCTCCGTTTCCGTGGAAACTAGAGCTTAAGATCTGTGCCCGGATATAATCGCATATTTCGCAGGCTCACGTCGGGGTCGGGCTGTGGTATTATTATTATGGGTCAACAGCCGACGCTGAGCTGATGTTAATGTTTTCTTGAGATGGTG